>JAGXEW010000884.1:0-43996 GCA_030684275.1 Acipenser oxyrinchus oxyrinchus | reverse complement strand
GTACAACCGGGCAATACATAATCATTATTTACAAAATCTTGTTCGTGGCATGAAAGCTATGGCGTCTTGGGTTTGATTCCCACACGGTTTATCTTGGGTTTGATTCCCACACGGTTTATTTTGCAAACTTTAAAAAAAATTAAATGTATTTTATTTATGTATAACAAACAAATTTTTTTTATGTGAAAAAATTTAGTTGATATGAATGACACTTTCATTGAACATACATACTTTTGCACACATAAATGGCAGGATTTGAACCCTATCTAGTCATACTTTCACTCCAACAACATAAATGCTACACTGCTACTGCTAAGGTTTCAGCGGTCATAAGCATGCAGGGAAAATAACACATTCTCTGGTTTATTTTTGGAGGACTCCTTGAAATCTCCTCAAGGCCCCCTAGGAGAACCCCTGCTCTAGAGGATACTAAAACACTGTGTTAACTTAGTCCCGCATTGTCTTTAGACTAAAGTTGTGATATTGTACTCCTGAAACAAATGTGAAGAATCCAAAATGTATTGCCAACATTTATGGAACTGAACTATTCCAAATATTAAATAAAATGATTCAAAGTCAAAATGTTTACCAAAGTATTTTCATTCTTATTCAAATTATAGCCTAGGTCTATATTATTTAAAAAAATGAAATACAACTTCCATATATTCTTAATTATGTCACGATGCTTGTAATTACACCTTATATCCATATTTGTAATGGTAACGAACGTTAGTTAAATACTATATTGTGGATGGATATTAAAATGAGTGTCAAAATAAATAGGATGCCGTTCATACCTTATTCATTGATTGCATCTTGTGGTTGTTGTTTATTGTGTCCTCTTAGAAATTAAATTGCAGAAATGGCTATCATGAAGGGTATGTTTATTTGCTTGCTCTACAATTAAAAGAAATGGCTTTCTGTATAAAGTATTAATTATACAATTGAGCATTGATTATAAGTTTTCTTTTATTGTAAAGTTTTATATTTTAATATGTTTTGTAGTTTAATATTTTTATATACTAGCTAAAACTTGGTGTCTTTTGCATCCTGTCACAGACTCAAAGTCACAAATAAAATGTCTGGTCAGACAGTCAAAGTAACAGGTTCTAGCTCTAGCTACGTGCAAAGAGATGGAAAAAGGCTTCTGTGTGGGTGCAGAGTGTGAAGAGAGACACAGCCACAAAGAGCAAACTAGTTTAAACTGGCTTTTACAGCAAGAAAAGTAGCACAGCAGGACAAATTAGTTCATTAGTCAATAGATACGTGTAACAGGGGAGATCTGGACTGACTATCTGGCACATGTGTGGTACTGCAGGAAGAGGGCAGCAGTTTTGTGGGATCCGCCTGTCAGTCATGGCGATGACACGGAGAGGTGGGGAAGAGGGTGTGTGTGCTTTCCCTCTCTCTGAGTGGCTGAGTGGCGGGCCTTGGGAGATTGCTCGGCCCATAAGAACTGCGCTTGTTTGTGCAATCAGTGGCTGTGTTTGGGAATACAATGAGAAGTTTAAAGTGCAGATTGTTTCTGTACAGCGGGCGTGGAAACTGGATACGTTCGAGTAACCAAAACAGGCAAGCACGGCTGAGGAAGACAGCCAGCCTTATATAAACCATTTACTAAAATCTCTGGTTACATACCCAAGGGGACGTGTGTAGTGATAGGGAACCTTGGCCACCCCAGTGTATAGTGCACAGCGAAGCATAGAATGGAGACCCGAGCTGACCGGCATAGCGGCAGTGGGGGCACTGCGTAAGCAGCACTTTTGTTTTGAAGTTTTATTACTGTGTTTTATTTTCCTTTTCATTTCGCCTTTGGTTTCATTATTATTTTTGAGCACCTGTGAGTCGCCTGCTTATACCTGTGTTGGTAACCTGTGGTCCTGATTACCATTGCCGGTATACAGGCCACAGACAACAGCGCCCTCTGCAGGAAAAAAAATAAATACAAAAGAAATAAAACTGGGCACCTGCGCGGTGTTTGCAAATACAATCTTCTGTCTCCCGTGTCAGTGAATACCCCCACCCTTCCACAATACATGTTATAGAATGTTCTATAGAATGGGCAGATCCCCCCTCCCCTCGATCAGGAGGTGTGTTGAAGGTGCAGTTTAATAGGGTGTTGACCTTAATAATTGGATATTGAACAGGAAAATGGGAGGGGAATCACCCATGATGTTTGTGTATAAATATGTGTTTTTCCTGTTAGTTGCTCATTTCCTTGAATTGACCCCACTCATATCTGTGTTCTAATACAAACATATACTTGAGGCAGACGGAGACTTGCAGTTGAATTCAGGTTATAACAATGTTTATATTATTGTATTGGGGGGGTATATCTTTTTCTTTGATCAAAAACCAATTTTTCAGTCTGTTTTTCCCTACAAATCATAGGAATATTACTGTGCAGCAGCTCATTAAAAAGAATGATGTAATCATTCATTCAGTGGTGTTCAATTGTTTTTAACAAGCCGTTCATCTTATAAAGCATTCTCCTGCCTTTATCTACACCTGCTTTCATGAAGTGGAGCCACTACAAGAGATTTTCGTATGCTCGGCAAGTACAGTCTGCCAGAATAATATCCACCCGTTATCACTGCTTGTGATTTTCATTTACAATGCATTTGTTTTATGTGTGAATTGACTAATGAGGACTAATGACAGTTTTGTTTTTTCAACTACGCACTTCATTCGTTTTAGTGCTGCTTTATGAAAATGAGATTAGCATTTGATTTAAGAGTAGTGCAATATGTTTGTATGCAATTCAGTTTTACTTTTGTGTGTCAATTAATTTCTGTACTTTGCATATGTAACAAAATTAAATAATTAGGATGTTGTTGGGTTTCTCAATAAATAAATACAATTATTAATAAAATGCAATGTTCTTGAGGAAATATAACACTCTAGATGATATTTATAATTTATTTATAGTTTGAATTATATAATAAGCTGAAACCAACTCATATTTTGAGCTGCCCCTTCAGTTCCTGTTAAACAATTTTGTGTCATTTAAAGCAGGGCTTCTCAAACTTGGTCCTGGGGACCCCTGTGGCTGCTGGTTTTCATTCCAGCGAGCTCTCAATTACTTAACTAGACCCTTAATTGAACTGATAATTTGCTTAATTAGACCTTTTAATTCTTTTCAGCTCTTAAAAGTTACAGTTCAAGTTATTTATAAAATGTTATAGCTAACTTGAAATATGCAACTGTTCAAGAGCTGAAAAGTATAGAAACCTACATTGTTTTGCAGCAGCTCACTTACAACCGTATTTTCAATAACAAATAACAAATCCCTTCAATAGCAGTACTTTTAAATGTATAATACTTTTCATTGTACTGTAATTGAAATTGATTTAAAAAACGACAGCATGCATTTGGCTTAGACTCCTGATAATAAAATTACTGAGAAGGCCATTTTTTGCTGGTCCTCGTTTAGCTATGAATTGCTGATTCAATTTGAAGATTGCAAGGTATGTTGAAACAGTGTTAAAATCTTCCTCATATTATACAATACCGTAATTGAGTTCTTCTATACAGATGAGATGAGTTCTTCTATACAGCAAGACATTCTCCAGTCTACTGTGGAACAGAGCAGCGTGGGGTGGGGGAGGGGACAGGAGGGGTCCTGTTAGAAATGAAACAGTGCTACCCAATTCACTGAAGTTTAAACAATTGGAGCTTGGGGTTTGAAGCTGCTCTGAGTCACAAACTACGATGCAATTCAGCAGTATGGTCAGTCTCTCTAATCCGCACTTTTCATGTGACTGTAGCTAGTGCCATTGTCCCCTTTTATCAATTTCACAATAAAAAAAAAAAATTATGAAACATTGCAGGCAGTGCTATTAAAGTCTACCACACCATAACAATGAAAATGAAGAAAGAAAACAGTCAAGAACCTTCACTGACAATTCAGACCATTTTCATTAGTTTAGTACCAGTCACCACACCTCAGTGATCCATTCGCCTGGATGCAGGACACATATCTGCATTAGTTACACTTAGGATTATTTTTACAGCATTGTACACAGGAAGACAAAATCAACAGGAGTCAACATTTATACTTAAACAAACCCCAAACAATATTTTGAAAACTGGGTGAGAAAATCATTCTAAGCTACAAAAAAAAAAAAATTACATCCATATACTGTATAAGGCAATCAAAAGTTAGCAGTGTATACAGCTGGGTTATTAAGGTAAGGCAATATTAATTTGCAGGATACATTGGGCCTAAGAATCACTTCCATATTTTTCCTATTTTTAGAAATGATAAATTCAAACCCATTGTCTTAAAGGAGTGTAACAAAGGGGTTTTTAAACCAATTTTGTTCCACTGGTGACATTATCACCGCTTTGAAAACGTCTTGGTTTAAAAGGGAAGATTGTACTCAGGAAGTATTATTCAATATAAAAAGATTTTTTTTAACTATAGAATTTTTTTAACTATAGAATTGTCTACTGTAGACACAAGATGAGATGTACAGAGGTTTGACAAATCCTTAATGATTGTTCTATCATAGGTGATTTATAATAAGTAAAGCAATATTTAACTTATTTTATACAAGATTATGTTGCAAGCTGTTAGTTAATCATTTCCTGGGATTTAGGTCAGATTCACTGCTGTCTGACCACGTGACCTACAGCACAACATGGGGTGGAAATGATGCAGTCCCAGGAAGGCAGCCATTTAAACTTTTATATTAAAGTTATATTTGAAACATCAACATATCCTGGAAAAGAAAAAGAAAAAGATGTTCCGCACAACAGAAAGGGTGACAACATTGGTAATACCAACAACAGGTATTTAAAAATGAAATGAAATTCTGTTCAGTGTCCAATAAAGAACAGAGAGGCGTTACGGGGGTCACTGCAGGAGCGTGGCGCCAGTAACAAGGAGGCATTTTGTATTCCTCTGAACTCAATTTGTAACCAAAACAAGCAAGTCTTCACAGGTTCAGTTCTCCAAAGGCCCCAAAGATTACAGGCGGTGATCAACATTAGCAAAACAAAAAAAACACACTTTTACAAACCACCTGCAGGGGATCTTTCAAATGCCTGCTGCTCCAATACCGTTTTCAATCATTCATTCTGAATGCTTATTCAATTTGATCTGCCAGAA
This sequence comes from Acipenser oxyrinchus oxyrinchus, assembly GCA_030684275.1. Classification (NCBI taxonomy): domain Eukaryota; kingdom Metazoa; phylum Chordata; class Actinopteri; order Acipenseriformes; family Acipenseridae; genus Acipenser; species Acipenser oxyrinchus. The sequence goes on along the minus strand of JAGXEW010000884.1, from coordinate 38,883 downwards.
ATACCAGAAACCAAGGAGCCTGGGCCAAATACATGAGGTGAGGAACAGGAATATAGTGGATACTGCCGGGCCTGGTATACTGTACTCTGGGTCCATTGCTACTTTCAAAACACACCCATGACAATGCAGCCAGAATATGTGAATATGGATCTAGGAGCATGACAGGGACTGCAGGCATCTTCCATGGCCACCACAGTCTCCGGACTTCAATCCAATTGAGCATGTCTGGGATGAACTTGAATGACGCATTCATCACCACGATCCTCTGCCTACGGCTCTGAACCAATAGTAAGTAAGGATTGAACATCCCTCCAGACACCTTCCAGCACCTTGTGGAGTCTGTGCCATGCTTGTCAAGGCTGTGGTCAGGGAAACGGTGGCCCATCCCTATATCAGGTACATGATTTAATAAAGCAGCTTTTTAGCTACTGTATTAAAAACCGAATTGAAAACAGTATTACAGTGCAGAAACACAAACCGCAGATGGGGTAACAGTGAATTACTCTCATTACAGTACTTGATGTGTGATAGTAGGATAGTATCACGTCCTGTAACTAGATCCTTCCCACTGCAGTTAATATGGTTGTATATAAAATTCAAGCTTAAAAACAATATCGTGTGGGCTTACCTGTGCCAGGTAAGTCTGGTGGCTATATTCATTCTTAGCCACAAGACAGCAAAGGGAGGCGAACAATTAGTTTGGAAATATTCTATAAAATACTTGGTCTGTTGAATCCTTAAAAGGAGACCACAATTAAATAAAAAATAACAAACATTTAAAGCCATCAGTGGAATTAGTTTAAAGACTTTGACATTCTGTAGTGTAGCGTTTAGCTTCTTCCCTGGATATTATATAGGTTTTATATGGGATCACGTCATCGAGCATTACATTTCAATGTAAATTTGCAACACCTTTACTAGAATTTGAAAAGGTATAGGTGTGACCATGTTGTTCTACATGTGAATAACGTGTGTTGATTTAGCAGGGGTGTCATTAAAACCACTTAAAAACAAGAAGCGTACTCAATCCCTGTCAGGATGGCAGTGCAATTCATTAAACAGAATAACGTGAAGCCCCAGTTCAAATCGCTTTCCAATCCAGTCCCATCCTAGAAAGGTGAAGTCTTATCCAATAACAATACGCCTTCATACGCTCTGCAGATTATTGTCTGCAATGGTGAATGGAGGCAATTTCCCTTGAAATTGCTGGTTTGCTTGCCTGGTGTTTATTTGAGTGGTTCAGTAGGTTATGGTTTGGTATCTTTTTTGAATGCCTTACCATGGACATGTATCAGTTTTACAAAGCAGGCCAGAATAGTCAGCTGTCTCTTTAATTGTCTGGACTTGTCTGAAGCAGCTTTGTAATGAAGAAAGCAAGTCTGTAATGTTGTGAGTTGTTTGCTAGCTACAGTCCCAGGTACATGCACATACATTTAATCACATTTCATATTCAACGGTGAGATCTGTGATTTTTTGATTAAACGATTCCAGGTTTATAGGCTGGTTTAGTTTAAAGAATGCTGTTTTTGCAAAGTTTTCACAAGCAGCTTTCTTTCCTTCTCTCTCTCTCTCTCCCCACCCCAGCATCTCCACGGGATCATGTTTCGTAACTGCAGGATCACCTCCTCCCCTGTCCTCATTCTCTCTCTCATCTCTTCATCAGTGCATTTCCTGGGAAAGAAAAACATTCACATTTTGTTACTCATACGCTCAGCAGGGCAGGGTTTGGTCAAGTTATTGTAGAGAATTGTCATAAGCAGGCTTGATCCTTTTCAGGGGCTCACAAAATACTGTAATAAATCACTGTGGCAGGGCAGGCCCTGCCTGTAAATAATAATATTGTTGTGTGGTGATTTGGTGGTGGTTGGCAGGGATGGGGTTAATTTCCTATCCCTGCCAAAATACATGTGAGAATGTGGCTGGAGCTGATTTGAATAATTGATAATTAGGCTCCAGCCACATGGTATAAAAAGAAAATCCTTTGTTTGGTGGTGGGAGTTGGTGAGTGAACAGTTTGGTGGTGTATGTTTGGCAAAAGTGCAAGTTCAGTGAAGGTTCTGCCCAGCCTGAACAGTTTTGTTTTTGTTTAAACTTTTGTTTTGGCCCTTAGCGCCGGTTATTTTGTAAGTGTTTATTGTGTGCGAGATTTGTTTTTGTTTGACCTTTTATTTTTGCTTGGTGAGCAGTGTTTTGTCTTGTATTTTTATTTTCTGTTTATTGATTAAACCGCGCAGCAGCGCTTTAACTGCAGTTTCCTTGCCTCTGAGTCTCTTAGCCTGCTGATTAACATCTGGGCCCATGACGCTACCCTTTCACAATCACTTTGTGAGTATGTATTTGACTGGGGTTCATTGGAAACCATATGTTAATACAACAGGGATGGAAATAAGACTACCATTGTATAACTCTTTGATCCATTCCTGGTTTTATTATGAGTTTAATAAGACACTCCTGAGGTTGTTACCTATACACTGTGGCTAATCAAGCTTGTAGTAAAGCCTGGAATGGATGAAACTGCTATGCAATAAGAGTCTTATTTCCATCCCATCTCAACAGGTTTCACCAGGTTCAGTTTAGGAGCTGACGGCATGGCGTGACTGAGTGGGGCAGAGAGACTGGAAGGAAAGAGTCAGACAGGATTGGCACCCGTTTCATTTGCTGCATTCTGGCAGCTGCTGGTCAGAAGCAAAGAATATTTGAAAATGATTGTATGAAGTCTCCTGCAACCTGTTGCACAATGATCAGGTTTCATGATGTTTCAATAAAGAACCGGCTCAAAAATAAACATGTTGCTCTAAAAGTATGTGATTTATTATTCTATTTTGTGAATCCTGAAAAGTAAACACTGAGTAAGACAAGCATGTCTGGAAGATGCATCCCTTGCCAAGGCTGTACACTCTACTCACCTCCTGCTTGAAAGACTTGTCTTGTTGGTGAATCCCATTGGCAGAACTAGGGCTCCCAGGTGTCTGGAAGAAAGGCAGGTTTTGCTAAGATTATATAAATGGCGTCTCTATTTTGCAGGATTAAGAGTTTTATTTGACAAAACCTCCTGACAAATAATGCACTGGGGCTTGGATCGGTTTTGGATCCAGTAAATGTAAATACCAGTGCTGGCCCAGTAACTGTTACCTCGTGTAGCAAATGAATCTATCCATTTCCGTGATGCTGGCTAAAAATAGAAGTCTGTAATTTTTACAAGACAAGACAGACTTCTCCAGACCATGTGCAGTCTCAATGTATGGGCAAGTCCGCACCAGACTGAGAATGTCTGCAGCAACTGCTGAGGGATGTTGCATGCTTGCCTTTAACAAATGACAGCACTCTGTTTTAGTAAGGAAGCAAGTACCACTATTTTTAGGCTTTTATAGTGCTCTGAAATATTGTCTACTTAGGTTTATTTAATGTTTAAACAGGTCCGTGAAATCCTAATTTTATTCCATAACCTGCGCGTGATAAATACGTAAATGTACCACAATTTAATTTCTCCACTATCCAGTGATAGACATTAACTTTGTTTCTTTGACTTGAATCACAGGCCCAGAATGACACTTCAGTATGATTACACCATCACAAGCTGTTTGTTGTGTTGCTTAGAACTGCATAACCGAATTTTGGGAGTTGTTTGCGGACCACCCGGAGTTTACTCAAGGACCACAGGTTGGGAACCACTGCTCTGATGTTTTGCTAAGATGATATAAGACATTATTGCACTTGAGAAGGTACAGAGAAGGGATCCCTGGAGTTAATCGCAGGAGCCAGGAGGACAGGGTAAAAAATCAGAATAAGAATGAGATAGGATTTAATTGAAATTCATAAAATTCGACATGGTTAAAGTTAACCCAAAAGTTAACCCAAGTGAGTATGTGCCGATTTCTGAACAGTCATTCAGCAGCAGGCTATGCTCAGCTGTGAAGGGAGCCTTCGTGGCGTTAGCTTATGCTAAATGTACTGCAGGGTCACAGGATTTGAAACCCCAGACAATGACAGACTCACAGTTCTATAATGGTGTGTAGGAGTTACCTGTGTCTTCTCTGGGCCGGTGCGCATGGCCTCCACTAGCTTGTCCACCTGCTGGTTGTGCTCCAGGGCGCTCCGCAGGGCCTCCTCAGTGCTCAGGAGCCTCTGCTGCAGCCATGGGACCTCCGTCTCCGATGCAGGCGGGTCCATCATGGAGTAGCGCCGCTGCTCAGGGACAGACTTCTCCTTGCCCTGCAGCCGAATCACAAGACAGCACTCACATAGCAAATCAGTGCACAGCATTTCGGCTTAATAAGGCTTTATTATCTTACGCTTAAAGTGGTTGTCGCTCACAAAATAATTTCATACACTGTCCACGCCATGCACAAATGTTATAGCAAGCGTGTATTTTAATTTGGCATCTCTTTTCCTGGTCATTTCACCTGGACAGTGACATTGTCCTGACTCCTTCAGGGTCTGCTTTACTGTGAGTAACCAACGAGCTGCTTCCCCTAAGGACTGACATTCTCAACAGGCAGGAAGAGGCTTCACCCTGAAGGTACTGCTGAGGTGCCTGAGGAAGTGCAAGAGGACCAGATTTCCTGGAAAGCAAGTTTCTTATACTGGGGGTTTCAAAGGAACTTCACGGTGCTGACCATTGAGTAAGTGCGCTTTTGAGTAATTTTACGCCAAATGTCCTATTTTCAAAAGAGTAAGTTGCAAGGAGTGCATTGATGCTTTTCTGTTTAAATGTATGCTATGTTAGAAGTGGTTACGTAAAGTATTTTTACTTTCAAGTATGTTTCTCAAGTAACTTTACTCTTTCAAGTAACTATCTTCAGACGAGCCTCAGGTTTCATTTATTTTCCAACCGCCGAAGAAGAGCAGCAACAAATGAAGGTAACATTTTTCAGAGTAGCTGACATGACAAAAGCTCTTGGTGCTGTTGACGGCACTCATGTGGCCTTTCAACTAGACTAATGTTGAAGTTCTATATTGAAATAGTTTGATCCATTCCTGGTTTTACTATGAGTTTAATAATAAGACACACCTGAGCTTGTTACCTATAAACACTGTAGCTGATCAAGCTGGTAGTAAACAGTGCCGGCTTATCAGAGGACGCAGAGGAAGCACTGTAATCAGGGCCGGGTAGCGACTCATAGAGCACACCCAGTCTCTGCAGCACAGACAGTGAAGCAGTAGAAAGAGCCTGTAAATCAGGGCCGGGTAGCGGCTCACTCACCAGCAGAATGAGTTTCTCCCGCAGCACCTTGATGTCTTCCTGCAGTTTCTGTTCCTTCAGTCTCCAGTCCGCCCTGTGCACCTCACGGCCCAGGTCCCGGTTCAGCCCGGGGGAGTGGCGGGGAGTCCAGCAGGAGAACACGCAGCTCGTTCAGACTCCTAGAACACAGGGCAGGATCAGCACCACCAGACAGAGGCGTTCATTTCACTTCACTTCACTTCTTTGCAGAAGCACGAGGACTGTGTTCTAACAGCTGTGTGAAAGACTGACACCGGCATTGAGACGGCAGATTTCTGGCTGTTTGAATGGGATGAAACAGAAATTCCAAAGCGGGCTCTGAGGTGTTTCAGTACCGGCATATTCTGTATGAACGAGTATTATATGAACAAACATGTGACATAGACCAACGTCACGGCTGGAAATTCAAAATAACTCTTATAAGAGTTTGGAATTTGCACTGTTTTCCAATGCTTTTCCCATAGTTATGCATTTACCATGTTTTTTAATTTTTTAATTTGAGAGCAACATAACCCCAAAATACCATCAAAGGGGAGGTAAAGAAAAGTTTAATAAAATTACCTTTGAAGGACAAATGAAAAGGGAAGTGACCTCTCACCTCTCCTTTCTGAGCAGCTCCTGGCTGATGAGGACCAGCTGCCCGATGCATCATGGGATTTCCTGGTTCTGGCCTCCAGCTCGGCCTCGACGTGCTGCTTCTCCTTCACCAGCATGTCGGCCTTCTTCTCTCCAGACCTGCACTTACTCTCCAGGGCTTGTGGGGGCGACAGAGGACAGAACACTGTGACACACACACACACACACTGGACAAAGGCAAAGCCACACCCACAAAGCCTGTGCATCAGGAGAAGTATACTGTGCAACAAGGCTGCCTTTCCCATCCCAGCAGGAGATGGGGATTAGTGGAGGCCCTGGTATCTGTGGAACACATTTTTATTAATTTATTGAGATGTAATATGAGAGCACTCTGCAAGGATTCATTCTGACACACAATTCCATCTACACTCGAATTGAAAATAAGCGGGGAAAACAACAAAACAAAGGGGAAGGAATTGTATTTCAACTTTATTATAACCTAACGGCATCAGATCTTAATACTGTTTGTAGCCTTAAAGTAGAGCTCTTTGGATGGAAAGGTGATGAAAATCAAACGTACCAGTTTGTTGGGGGTGGGGATGGGGCAAATTATAATCATTTATTTAGATACTTTATATCACGTAACATTTAATTCTGTACCTTTTCAATACTGACAATGGAGGTTATCTGTCGTTGTGTCTGCTTAGAGATAGATAGATAGATAGATAGATAGATAGATATATATATATATATATATATATATATATATATATATATATATATATATATATATATATATATATATATATATATATATATATATATATATGTGAATGAACTCACCCACTCGGGTTCGTTGCCCCAGTAAAAATTGACTCAGCACACTGGAATGGATTTTATGCGCTGGTGTGCTATTTTTAATAAACACAAAAATCAAACAAACACCAAATAGAGCACTCCTTTCTGCCTCCTTCTCCTCAGCAGCCCCAACAGACTGGCTGCTTTTTTAAATACCCTGCACCTGGCTCTAAGTTAACAATAAGCACCAGGTGCAGGGAATGATTCATAATAAAACAATTAACAAAACTGATTAACAAAACACAAAACAATTAAACCAACGTGCATTTTCACATTTTTTTTTTTTCTTCAGGGAGGCTTTAACCCCTCCCTGCTATCTCACATCCCCCCTGCTATCTCACACATTCCCCCCTGCTATCTCACACATTCCCCCTGCTATCTCACACATCCCCCCATGTCTTTTCAAGACACCGCCATACCACGGCCACCTCCTCCACCCTTAAAGACCACCCAGCCTCAAGTCCAGCAATGTCCATTGCCGCCTCTTCCACGGGCGGACTTGAGGATGGGTCGATCCTTCCGCGCTGCCAGGAAGGGACCGCAAACCGGCGACACGGGACCCCACCGGGCTGACAGGGCCGACCGAGCGTGGACCGGGGCACTGGAGGATGCGGCAGTGGACATAGGTCTTCCCCTGGGAACCGGCGCAGTGATGTCCGATCACCCAGGGGGAGCGGCTGCGAACAGGGGATGCAACAGCCCTCTGGGCTCCGAAGGCGGCTCCTCCCTCTGGGCTCCGAGGCGGCTCCTCCTCTCTGGGCTCGAAGGCGGCTCCTCCCTCTGGGCTCCGAGGCGGCTCCTCCCTCTGGGCTCGAGGCGGCGGCTCCTCACACGCCTGGACCAACCGCTCCAACTCGGTTGGCTCCGCCTCCCGAGTCTTGGCGGTGCCCACCCCAGCTCCTGTGTCTGCCTCTCCATCCTTCTTGTCTGCTCCTCCTGAGCAGCAATGTTACTGATTGATCATCTCGATCAGTTCTTTAAAATCCATTTTACTGGGTCGTAGGGGCCCAAAACTTCTGACACCAAATCTGAATGAACTCACCCACTCGGGTTCGTTGCCCCTTTAAAAATTGACCCAGCACACAAGAAATGGATTTTATGGCTGGTGCTTTTTAATAAACACAAAAATCAAACAAACACCAAATAAACACCTAGCTCTTTCAGAGCACTAACTCAAACTTTCAGGAACACCCTGACTACAAGTAGGACGGCTAAGCCGTTTCCCACCAAACAATAAACCAAAACCACACAGGTTTAATACAGCACTTTTACCTCACGACTGCCAGGAAGCAGAGCACTCCTTTCTGCCTCCTTCTCCTCAGCAGCCCCTAACAGACTGGCTGCTTTCTTTAAATACCCTGCACCTGGCTCTAATTTAATAATAAGCACCAGGTGCAGGGAATGATTCATAATAAAACAATTAACAAAACTGATTAACAAAACACAAAACAATAAACCAACGTGTATTTTCACATGTTTTTTTTTTTTTTTCTTCAGGGAGGCTTTAACCCCCTCCCTGCTATCTCACAATATATATATATTGGTCCGTGTAACTGTGATTTTCTAAAGAAATTTTTCATTTTATAACTCTGCTGCCATTGTTTCAGAGGGGGTAGATATTAGTTCCATACTGTTTAAACCAAAACTAACGACTGGATTCACAGACCACGATTAGAGCAGTAATCTCGGACTACCTTATGTAAAATAACAAGAGGTAAAAGCATCTGGAAAGCAGCAGTTGTTTGGCATGCAGCTCAGCATGGGTCTGGGGACTCCAAAAGCAGCTGGGAAAACAACAACACAGCAAGACTTACCAGCTACTTGAGACTTGAGAGCGTCAATCTGGGAAGACATTGAGGAAACCTCTTTTTCCCTTTTTGTGAGTTTCTCCAGGACATCTGAGGGAAAAGGATGAAAATCAATAAGTTCTGGCCTGTTTAAACTGAAGCTGTGAGTTCACATTCTATACATCGAGTTATCTTGTTTTGAAATACATTGGTTTAAAGAGTAAGTAGCGGGGCTCTGAAAAATATAGCGTTACACGTCCCCACGTAAAAATGATTCAAAATTCATATTAATTAAATAACAATTCATGTTTCTTAGCATTCCAATTTACCTTCCATATTTTGTTTCATCTTCATCTTCTCTTCTGAGATGTCGTTGTTTTCTATCATCTGAAACAAACAAGAGGTCTGATGAAATTCTGAGAATTCATTTTGAACCTTTTCCTTCTCTGCACACTGAACTCAGCAATGTTGTAAATCTACATTAAATCTGCAAGCAATGCTTTGCAATAACAATCCATGCAAGATCCTCCTGAAAGAAGGCATTTTAAATTCAGTGCAGTTCTTGTAAAGCTTTAACCCCCAGTAGATATACTCCCATTCTCTCTTACACTCGACCCTGGAACACTGGCCACACCATTAATCCTACATAATGCGGATCACTCGCAGATTTGATGTTGATGTTACTCCAGTTGCTGATAATATTTCTGTATACATATTTGTTTCTCTGCTTATTTATTTGCAGTGCCAAACACAAAATTATGAAATAAAAAAAGCCCTGTAAAAGGGGCCTCAATTATCTTGGTTCGATTTTGAGTTGTTTTTTTGCAAAACAGTCGTTTGCCTAAGAACTTTAATAAAATTCCTTTTATTACAACTACGTGTTCTATGACTGAGTGCTTTGGATAAACAATCTAGCATCACATAATTACATAACAATAGTGCCCCTTGCACTGACCAATCAGACACACGACGTTTGCATCTTGAGGAGTGTGATTGGCCGCCATGGCCTGGAGTCTGTTCTCAGCCACGCGCAGCCTCTCTTGCAGAGTGCTGATCTCTTGCTTGCTCTGCTCCTCAGCCTTCTGCAAAGCCTCATAGTCCATCATCTTCTTTTCCGCCAGAGAGATCTGCTCCTTCAGGAAGCCGATGGACTTTGCCTGGTCTTTATTCTCCACTTGAACCTTCTCCAGTTCACACAGTCTGAGCTCAGCTCTCTGGAGCTTCTCTGTGGTCTTTTGAGCTCCAGCAGATGTTGGCTGCTCTTTGCTTCCAGTTGCCTTTTCCAGTTCTCGTTGCTCTCCTCCAGCTCGTCTCTGGTCTCCTGCAGTCTAGTCCTGTGGTCTTCCTTGTCCTTGATATGGACGGCCATCTCAATCTCATGCTTGGCCTTGAGGTTCTCCAGCTCCAGTTGGTGCGCCATCTTGAGGCTCTCTAAAGATGCCTTGAGCTCCACGACCTCCTTGGGTTGGATGCCCGTGCCGTCTGAGGTCAGGGCGAGCTTGAGATCTTCTACAGACCTGTGGTGGTCTGTCACCAGGCTGTCCAGCTTGGATTTCCAACTGTCCATCATTCCCATGTTCTCCTTGTTGGCTTGCTGCAGCTTGTGCTTCAGGTCTAGGATCTCTTGGGCTTGTTTCTCCGTCGTTGTCTTCAGTCTGTTGACGTCCCGTTGCTGGCTGCTCAGGGCTGCTTCATATTTCTCCCGAGCTCACTGCTCTCTTTGTGCCACTCGCGGCTGGCTGTCAGGAGTTGTTCCCTCAGAAGGAAGGCTTCGTGTGGAGCCCCGGCTGGGGTCCGCTGCCTCGTCCGGGTTGGGGCTCCTCAGTCTCTGCTGCAGCTCTTCGATCTCAGCCTTCCTCAGAGCCAGCTCTTCTTCCAGCTGCATGATCCTGCTTTTCTCCTCCACTGTTGTTTGCTAGAAGCAAAGAAAAGAGAGTTATTTCTATACTGAGTAAGGGATGCACCGATTTTTCAGATTAATGAAATGCCATATCAGAAAAGACAGATCTTTTGTTTTATTATTAATACAATTGTAAACGAGGAATTCTGTTCTATTTGGGATTTTGCAGTTCAGTATTGGTGAGACTTCACACATGCATTTTCATGATGATGATGAATAGCATGCCCGATATGTTTCAAGCTCTTTATTTGGGATCCTGCCTCTGAGGGAAGTCAAGGGTACACTAGTCTACATGTTGCTAGAAAATGTAGAATACAATCTGTTGCTTCTATACTGTTGCTTCAGATTTCAGGGGACACTAGTCTACAGTATGGAGAAATTGTAGATAGAATGTGATGGACAACACAAACAAGACAACACAGAGATGATATTTCCTATTAAAAAGTGTATTCGTGTGTTTTAGTGTCCACATCATTTTTCAATATAATAAAATGAACTATTCTTAAATACGTATATATAGGATTGGATTAGTAATATTACCCTCATCATTTTTTGTTCTGAATGTGTTATTTTTAGCTTGAATGTTTTTCTGTTTAATTGGTGTAAATAAACGTGTAAATAAAACTAATTGTAAATAGAGAGAAGTTGAAATGTGATTATTGTCATAGTTTTTTTAAATTATATTATTTTAAATAGAATTCCTAATTATGCCAGATGAGGATTTCTTCTTCTACACATCAGATATCAGTAACTGTGTGTAACAATATTTGCAAGCTGTGTCTGCTGAACTGCAATGTTCAAACGGCTTTAAACAAACAGTAGGACTCACTTTATCCATTACTATGAAGTTGTATCAAATGAAAGCCTTTATTTGAGAGAAAATGACCACTGAAAACACAACTTAAATGTAACACACCGTTAACACACTGCTGTAGTTTAACATGAACATTCTAATGCTTCAGCATCGGCACCAAACCAGATTTCTTTTGGTAATTTCTAATATTAGACTATAATGCCAACACAACATTATGTTTAAAACAATTCATAATAGTAAATCGTTTTTTCAAGGAATACAATATTCATAATTTTGTTGACTTTCATGCTGCTCCACTACACCCTGTGGCATTAACTGACAAATTGATCATTAACTACCAGGAATGGACCGATTAACACTTATGTATTTGCCTATACCACCTATTAAAAAAAAAAATCATCCTGAAAAAAAAACGATAAGGAGAATCTCCCTCACAATATCCCACACCGGCTCCGCAGTCATTTTCTCCACCATTTTTCTATGTTTTTACACCATCGAAGAAGCTAGTCACATGACTTTTTACATCACTTTCATTGGCTGATTTATTCTATGATGTCACTTCTACAAAATCAAGTCCTTTGATACAGTTGCTTGCAAACAAGGCAGCCTGAATCTTGCAGCTTTCACGTCACTTTATACATTTTTCTAGCAACATGTAGACTAGTGGCCCCTCAGCTTTACATATCAGTAAGCATCAGATACTAAAGCAACGCATTGGAACTCAGCGCTAAGCATCATAAAGGTGGACTTGTAAGATATATATATTTTTTCAAATAAACTTGCATTGCATTAGCTCCAATACAATTTGAACTCAAAAAACTGAGTGGTAGATTTTAATTGTGTGTTTTTACACATTTATCCGTTATCAAGAGAATATGAGCCTCCCTTTGTCTTTGTTCTTTGCTGGCGGAGCAGAGAAAAATACAGGGAGGCTGTCAGACAGTAAAAGTGCCTCCCTTTCCTCTTCTCTGCTCCACCAGCACAGTGTAGAGGGAGGCTGCTATAAGAAGAGCCTCCCACCTGAGGCAAGTCATTCTTAGGAAAGGCTTTTTTAAAATTCTTACAAGCACACCTTTAAAAGGTAACCAAAAATGCAGCTCCAAGCACAAACCATTGCGATGAGAAAACTGCAGCCCCCAATCCCCACTATGAACACAGACTCTTCCAGCCAAAGCAACCCGAGACAGGCGGAATGCATTGATCTCCAATGTTACGGCAGCCACAGCTCCGAGTCTGCTAGGATTCCTAAAGACAGGAGTCTGAGGCTTAATGTTGGAGACCATGGAGCCTGAGCAAGCCACACGCTAAACATATACTGGAGAACAGGTCTGCAGGCAAAGGGCTTCTTTCAGCTTTACCCTATGCTCCTCTAACTCTTTCTGCAGTGTTTCCCTTTTGACTTTTCGAACAGTAGACTCTGCTCGAGCTGTCGAATCGGACATGCTCCAACTTCGCCTGAGTCTGAGAGAGAGAGAGAGAGAGAGACTAGGAAAGAGACACAGACAGGCAGAGAATCAGGTGAGAGAGAGGACAGGGAAACAGAAGGTATTCACAGAGGGCCGTGCAAAGGAAGGTTCCAACGGTTCAGTGGAACTGGGCCCAGGCCTGTCAGGGGCCTGTCAATAACCTGTTCCACTGGGCCTGTTTTTCTTTTTTTTTCTTCTTCTCACTCTTTTCTTCCATCATGGGGCTGTGACACTGCTTCAGAGAAGTCTAGGAAGGTCCCTTTTAAGAGTACTTTGTGTTGACACTGTTTTTTTGGGGGGTCGGTGCCCGGATTTGGCATGGCATATATCTCACACACCTAACCTTTTCTCAAGGACTGATCTTTTGACCCTGTATGACATCAATTTTATTCAGAAGTACTGTCTACAAATGCATCATTCAAATTATACATAGCTTCATAGATTTCGTAATTGACATTCATTAGTTTAATTTTCTGAAGTTAAGCTATAAGCAACGGGTTTAGATTTGACAAACCGTCTGAATCATTTTTTTAGTTACAATCATTTTATGTTTCTCCAAGCAATATGTTATTTGTATTTGCAGTCAATTCTCATTAAAAGGAACTTGGATTACACACATTTTCTCAAGACACATTTATTAACAAGATCCTGGCATAAATCTTTTCACTAAACACGAATTTCCTTTTGGTTTCAATTATTTTTTGAGTCTTAACATGTCAGACTTAAGAATTGACTTGGGTAAGAAGTACCACAGACAGCTGGAGTGTTTGGAGTGTGGTGTATTATGGGATGTGTATTTGCTTGCATTCAGTAGAAAGATTTCCTGCTTCAATCTTAAATTAACTGGTTTTCTAACATTTTACATTTTGAATGAAGACGCGAGCCTTAATTTTAGTATGTTTGTATTATATATATATACAGTGCCTTGCAAAAGTATTCAGACCCCTGACCAATTCTCTCATATTACTGAATTACAAATGGTACATTGAGATTTCGTTCAGTTTGATATTTTATTTTAAAACACTGAAACTCAAAATCAATTATTGTAAGGTGACATTGGTCTTATGTTGGGAAATATTTTTAAGAAAAATAAAAACTGAAATATCTTGCTTGCATAAGTATTCAACCCCTGTGCTGTGGAAGCTCCCAGTTTACACCGATGAAAGAAATTGCCCTAACGAGGACACAATTACCTTACCATTGGCCTCCACCTGTGAACCATTAAAGTTGCTGTCACATTTTCTGGATAAAAACCCCACTGTTGCAGGAACATTGGTCAGGGTGTGAATCTGAAGGAAAATTAAGACCAAAGAGCATTCTACAGAAGTTAGAGATAAAGTAATACAAATGCATAGATTAGGGAAAGGGTACAAAATAATATCCAAGTGTTTGGATATCCCAGTGAGCACAGTTGGATCAATAATCAGGAAGTGGAAGCTGCATCACACCACCCAGGCACTGCCAAGAAAAGGCTGTCCCTCAAAACTCAGCGCTCAAACAAGAAGGAGACTTGTGAGAGAAGCCACAGAGAGGCCAACAATCACTTTGAAGGAGCTACAGAGTTCAGTGGCTGGGAGTGGACTAATGGTGCACCAGTCAACCATATCAAGATCTCTGCATAACACTGGCCTGTATGGGAGGGTGGCAAGAAAGAAGCCGTTACTCAAAAAGTACCATCTGAAAGCACGTCTGAGTTTGCCAGAAAGCATGAGAGTGACTCAGCTGCGATGTGGGAAAAGGTTTTGTGGTCAGATGAGACCAAGATAGAGCTTTTGGCCAAAACTCAAAGCGCTATGTGTGGCGCAAACCTAACACTCCCCATGCCTCAAGACACACCATCCCTACAGTGAAGTATGGTGGTGGCAGTATCATGCTGTAGAAATGCTTCTCATCAGCAGGGACTGGGCATCTTGTTAAAATTGAAGGAAGAATGGATGGAGCAAAATACAGGGAAATACTGCAAGAGAACCTGCTTCAGTCCGCTAAAAACTGAAGCTTGGGAGGAAATTCACCTTTCAGCAGGACAATGATCCCAAGCACAAGGCAAAAGCAACATTGGAGTGGCTCAAGAACAAAAAGGTGAATGTCCTACAGTGGCCCAGTCAAAGTCCTGATCTCAATCCCATTGAGAATCTGTGGCATTATTTGAAAATTGCGGTCCACAAGCATCGTACAACCAACCTGAACAACCTGGAGCAAATCTGCCAAGAAGAATGGGCCAAAATCACTCTGACACTGTGTGCAAAGCTGGTACATACAGCAAAAGGTGGCTCCTCCAAATACTAATGTGTGGGGGTTGAATACTTATGCAAGCAAGATATTTCAGTTTTTTATTTTTGTTAAAAATATTTCCCAACATAAAACCAATGTCACCTTACAATAATTGATCTTGAGTTTCAGTGTTTTAAAATAAAATATCAAACTGAACGAAATTTCAATGTACCATTTGTAATTCAGTAATATGAGAGAATTGGTCAGGGGTCTGAATACTTTTGCAAGGCACTGTATATATCGGTGCCACTTTGTAAAGTATAAATTGTAGAAAGTGCTTATAGTTGACTTGTAGTCACCTGTTTAAAGATTAATATTCGGATTGACATATTCAGTGCAGAGAGACACGTTTTGTATACAAGATTTTTCAAAGCTAAAAGTTTTATTATTAGAATAATTGAACTTTTGAAAATGTTGCTGTTTTAAATATAGTATTGAATGACCCATCCATGCTAAATTAAACATGGGTGTACGTGCTGTTAAACTACTGTTCATTGTTAGTTTATGCTTTCAATTTACAGTATCCATGTACAGTACATTATGGCAATTTAGCACAGACTTCTGATAAGACAAATATTTGTATCTTCCATAATGGTGACTAGTGTACTAAGCTTTTAATAACTGGGATCCAGCTATGCAAACTAAAAAATATGTTTATCATTTTGGAGCCACTGTTTAAAAGTAATCCCAAACAATACATAGTATTCTGAAGGCAGGTCATCAGGGATCGCTAGTCTTCAAGCACCAAGCTGCTGGAATGTATGTAGTTTTTGCTTTTAATGTGCACAATACATGTCAGTATCAGTGCAGTGGATAGGAGCTACAGGGACAGAAGAAGACTCTGAACAGAGGAAAAAAATACCTCAAGGTCTCCCTTAGTGATGGACTCTTCTTCCACTCTGAACTGGAGGTCTTCAACCTTCCTGCAGGAACAAGAAATAACCACAAGATGTCAGCAGAGAGTTATTACTACAGTGTCATCCATACATTCTGACTACCAGGCATTGGGTAAAATGGTCCTAATAGGGAGTAGGGGGCAGTTTCACAAGCACTGCCAGCAGCTAGCTAGCAAGCTATTTTATTATAACCTGTTTAAAAAACAATATTTTAAGGTAGAATGATAAAGTACAGTAGAAATACACACCACAAGTCTACATCTTTTTTTTTTAATGAAGCAAATTGGATTTAACACACTGTTACTTAGAACTGTTTTGTGAAACTAGCCCCAGGTTTGTGAAACCAGCCCCTGGTCTTTATTTGGAGTGGGAGTTTACTGCTTTGCTCTTTTGGTTTGTCACTAGAACCCCTGATGGAATTGCAGCCTTGTTATGGAGTTGGTGCATTATTCCTTGCACAATAAGAGAAAGCAATAGGTAATCTTCATGCCGTTCCATGTGATTTCCTTTTTCTTCAGATACATTCTTGGCAGCAGGATGCTGTATTCAGCTGATTAGAGGCCATCACTGCAAAGGCCTTGTGGAATTCTAATTCCTGGCAATAATCTATTAAAGCTGCAGCTGCATTGCTGGCATAACATAACAATGCTAATTCACTTTCCCAAGGTCAGCCTGTCTGTCTGTGCTGGACACGACTCATGCGTTTGTCATGTAATTCAATTTGGAGAGCAAAATAACAACCTAGACACAGACTTGTAATGTGCAGCTAGACTTGACAGCAATGTAAAGTCACAGCTCTTTTACCCCAGTGCTAGGTTTCCTGCGTTTCGGCTGTAAAATGGAAATATTATAACAATTTCTTTTTAATAGATTGCTTTGGAATTTGCTAAAAGGAGACCCTTGTTATAATGAGTTATTGCTGATCAGAGTTATCAAAAAAAACTCAGCTAGTGCACAAGGTCTTAAAGTGCTTTAAAGCTCCCACAATACTTCCATGACTCTTACCTATCATGCACTTCCACTACACAGGTCTCCAATGTGCAGTTTCGAAAGAAACACGCTACTGCAAACGTGCATTTGCATTTGAAAACTTATGGAAGCACACTAGTAAAAAATTCTCAATTGCCATATGTCTTTCTCTCAGATACATGTTACATTTGTACTTCCTGGGTCATTTCACCTCTGCAGTAGACTCTGGGTCATAGCATGTTAGTGGATGAAGTCATGGCAAATCAATGGGGAAGCAGCTGATTGGTTATTGACAGGAAAGAAGGTCCCGCATCGGTGGGAAATGGTCAAGATAGTGCAAGACAATTAGAAAGCAAGACCTGCAAGCAGACACTTCTTTAACATCATGGAGTGTACATCATGCTCGCAAGAATCTATTTAAAAAATACATGAGGGCCCTTTATAGTGAATGGATGTGCATTGCATGGAAAATGTATCGAATTCCAGGGTAGAATGGTTTGTACAGTCGTGTGCAAATGTATTAGAACACCTCAAGATTTGTAATAGATATCCTTTATATACCTGCCTGCATGAAAACCTCTGGGGTGAGAATTTCAATTTTAGGTCCGTAATCTGTGATATACAAACAATAGGCACTCATGTGAAAATGCTAAACCACTTTGTGCTTTAATTAATCTTAAAGAGTAAGTAGTGGAATTCGAAAAAATATAGCATTATACGTCCCCATGTGTTGTTACAACTGTTTAAATAACGCACCTGTCATTTTTCTTTTCATTGTTAACATCCTGACAACTTTTTACACTTACTACAACTTTAAACTCGGTTTCAAAGCTCTTTTCAGAATGCCTGCTCTAGTGCACTGATAGTGTAAGGATTATTGCCCACATGGTCAAACAGGTAACACAGCAATAACGATCCATGATGTGGTACGGTACAGAAAAGCCACTTGTTGTTATGCAGTGATTTAGAGGACAGATCTCAATGTGTGGCTATAGCAGGTCAGCAGGAGAGAGCCCTGCACACTATTTAAGGGGCAGGACAAAGCCCTGCTTAATATAAAGTGTATTTGTTTAGAATTATTATTATTATTATTATTATTATTATTATTATTATTATTATTATTATTATTATCTATTATGTATAAATATGACAGCAAAAAGCTGTGTGTTTTGTTATTGTTTGATTTGAATGTATTCTGTTTTATATTTACGATGTTTTGTTATTGTTTGGCAGCATGGATGGGAAGCCACATCCACACAAACACTCGTGTAGAATGTGACCATCTCCCGACTGATTAACTGAGTGTTAATCCGGAGATGGTCACATGTATAAAAGCCTGCAGCTCTCTGCGTTTTGGAGTGTTTTGGAGAACGAGAGAGACAGAGGAGAGCGAAACTGAAAGTAAAAATTATCAGTGAAGGCAACTCCCCAGCCTGACCTTAGTTATCGATTCAGTGTGGTTTTTGTGTTCGTGGTTTTGTTTTGTTTAAAACTTTTATTTTGTGCTCTGTGAGCAGTGTTGTTTGTTAAAACTGTTTATTTATTTTTGTTTAATAATAAACGGCGCCGCAGCGCCTTTTTGCCCCACAGTACCTTGCCTGTGTTTGTTCCTGTTTCTGGCCTGAAGTTACCACCTCAGCCATCCCTGTCACAGTGGACTATTAAAGTCATCAGTTAAATGAGACAATCACGAATTTGCCTATTTTGTCAATTTTCCAAGATTTTCAGTTGCAGTGGTTTGATTTCATATGCACAACAAATAGCTCTACAGAAGCAATGGCTTGTTGTAATAAATGTGCACACTATTGTAAGTGTGCAGGTGATCACAGCCTCTCGTTACCTTTTCTCTTCCTCTAGTTGATTGGCCAGCTCCGCCCTGGCTTTCTGAGTGCTGGCCAGCAGGGTGCGCACTTGCTGCAGGTTGGACTCAGTTTCTGAAGCGTACTGCAGTGGAATAAGAAGGAAGCTTAAATGACAAGCAGTGGGAGTGTAACTACAACTAGACTACACTCCAGTCCATGTACCTATGCACAAGGCACTTCTTTAAATATATCATTAGAAATCCACCCCACAGGTGCAATTGTGTTTGATTGACAAAGGGTCAAAGGCAGCTTTACCTGCTCGTGCTGCGCTTTGAGCGCTCATTTCCTTCTCCACCTGCGCAGATGTGGCTGGTTGCCTTGGCGACCTCAGCCCTCTCCAGGTCTCTCTCAGCCAGGAGCTGCTCAATGTGCTGCTGCTTTTCCTTGAGCCTCCTGCAGGGCGGTGGTGCCGGAGATCTTGCGCTGGCAGAAGGGACGAAGTCTCTGTCAACTGTAACCAGCAGGAGGCAGACTTAGAAAGGCAGCTGTGAGAGACACACCAGCCTAGGATAGTTTATCAATCATACCTACTGCAGGCTAGCTCACTAAATACTGTAATAAATCACTCACTTTTTGAAGTATCATATTTATTTTTGAGCTGGTTATTAAAGGACAATCACAGCAAATAAAGCGTCGTCAGTCGTACCTGATGCTTTTTTATTGATGACCAGTTTCTCCGTCCCATGCAATCATGGTGTGTCGTCAGCTTAGCTGGTCAGAAATTGTAAAACCTGTTGTACAATTAAGTAAGGTTTCATGGTGTTCCAGTGAAGAACCCCAGTCAAATACGTACTCTGAAAGGTTAGTGATTTATTGCAGGAGCATGCCTAATGCAAAGGCCAATGCAGCACTCCCTGCGGGCCCTCAGCCAAGATTCAGCGAATGGGATTCACACCACGCTTGCATGACCCACCCTCGCAAAACGCAACAGTTATCTATGAACGCAGTTTGTGTAATATGGTATTTTTTAAAGTTTCCGTAATTCAAATGTAATCCTAGAGCGACACTCCAGTTAGAAAATTCAAAATGATGGAAAGATGACATGCTTGAGTGAGTGGATTGTCACATGATAGTGTTTGGGCACATCTTTCCCTTCGCTCCCCACACCCCTTCTCCTCACCAGGCCACTGCGGCTGGGGCGGCCCCCACAGAGGAGGCTGACGGAGCTCACTGAGCTCATGGAGGAGCTACTGGGGCTGTGGGCCAGCGAGGAGACCCCCATCGCCATGCGCTTGCTCTTCTTGGTCTTGGCCGGGCTTGTGGAGGGAAGCCGATCCGGATCACCTTGTGGATGGGAGCGAAGAGGCCAAACCTGGGGGCACTGGAAATACCTGCACAGCAAAACACACAAAACACAGCACTGTTAGAGCCTGCAGCACCAGGGACTCTGAGACCTCTTGAACATCACAGCAATCAAGAACACAGAGAGATACTCTACAGCTTCACTGCACTGAGACACTCAGCTACTCTACAGCATCACAGTGCTGGGGAACAGAGTGCTATTCTAGAGCTTCACGGCACTGGCACACAGAGCTACTCTAGAGGAGCACAGCAGTGAGGAACACCAAGAGATATACGAGCATCACAGCACCAAGAACCCTACATGCTACTCTAGAGCATCCAAAGTACTGGGAAACACGCTACTCAAGAGCTTTGCAGTCACAGCAGGTGTTGAGCATGGGAAGATGTTTGTGTAAGAAGCTGTGACTCAATACCTGGTTCCAGCTACGGCTCCATCATTCTTTCCCAGGGGTTCATCCAGCTCCACCCCACACCACTCGCCCTTTGCGAAGTCCGTCTCGCCCACATAGCGCACCACGCCCGTCTTTGTGCCGCCCACCTGCAGGGAAACAACCAATCACATTACACTGTGGACACAATGAATTAACTCCTAAAAGCAGATTTCTTTAGATGATCACTAGGAGCGTGCAACTGTAATTTCTTTCCCCTGTGCAACTGTGGAAACTGTGAGGTAGTAAATGGAAAAGATTTCAGTTGGGATAGAATTCTCAGTTGCACACCACCTCACATCACAGATTCAGCTTTAATGAGTCTTTTCAGAACTCCTTGCAGTGAAATATAAGTTAGTAAACTTGGTAAATAATAATCTAAGCAGAAATAGCAATAGAGACCACACACAATAGGGTACTGAATAGGTGAGAAATTCACAGTTAGGAAAATGCTGGATATATAGAAGTATCCCTTTAAATACTTAAATCTAAATATAATCCAGTAGTACTAAAAAGAAACTTCAAAATAGTTTGAAGGTCCTTTATTTTTCAGTACATTGGGCACAAAACTTTCTAGAGAATTTCCTTTGCAAGTTTCATCATTATTTGATAAGCGTATGTTTGTAATGACATTTTTAAAATGTTTGTCTAGTTCACTGGGGGGTCGAATTCAGATTTGAATTTGATGAGGTATATCCAATTGATCTAGACATCCAATGATGCATGTTATTATTACATTATAATTGTATCTTATTATGCATCATAAAAGTAGCCCATCTGGACCATCAGACAACCTAGGGCATTGTGAATTATAGTTCTTGCAGTACATTGTTTTACATTGTCATTGTGACCTTGTGATGATGTCACCAGAGTGAGTCAAATTGCAGATATTCCAAAACGGGGAAACAGATCGGGAAGAGGGTGAGAGAGTGAGAGAGAGCCTGGGGCTTTCCAAGTACAAACAGCTGGGAGAGTCAGCCAGCCGCAACCCAGCAGAGCTCCAGGAGGGACATAGCACAATGAACCAGTAGAACAGGCATGATCAGAGGGCTGGCTTTCAGAGCGAGGAAGCTGGGGGAAAGCAGACATCGCTGGAAGACATCTGCTCAAGGGCCACGAGTGTCAAGGGTCAATCAAATCACTGGGCTTCCCTGGTTCAAGAAGACCAAGGGGTTGTTTTATCAAGGTTGGAAGGTCCAAAACCTAGTATCCCATCTAGGACCGTCCATGACTTCTTTAAGACCCAAGAGGACATCATGGGTAAGCAGCTACCTCCGAGGGAGCACCACTTAATTCCCAAAGCAACTAATCTGTTTGCTAGCTCCCAACTTGTACCTGGTTTCCCAGTCAGACACTTCTCTAGCACAGGTGGTTCCATCTCCTTGGCCGAGTTCCTGCAGCTCTTGAAAGAGAAGCATGTCTGTGTTATTGATGTGAGGGAGCATGCAGAGCTCAAGAAGGATGGGGAGATCCCAGGCTTGTCAGTGTTCCTATAGGGGAGCTCCCTATAGGAGGCTTTGGTGATGGATCCATATCTCTTTGAGCACAGGTACAAGGTTAGGATGCCGGGAAGCAGGATCGAATGTGTTCACTTGTCTGGCTGGGATCCATGGGAAGACGGCCATGGAAACAGCACGCTCTCTGGGTTATAGGTGCGTCAGCATCTACAAGGGAGACTGGAAGGAGTGAGCAGCAGCAGAAAAACGAACGATAAACTCTCTTAATAAAAACTAGAGTTAGTTGCTGTTTTTCAAGGTTGATTTGACTTGCTTTGAAAGTTGTGATCTAACTGCTTTTATGGATCTTGGTTAGCAGGTTTCAGGTTGTTTTAGCGATAATGCTTTCAGGTTTATGACTGTTTCATGTTGTGGGTTCACCAATGCTTCTTTAAAACATTAAAGTCAGATTGTCAAATGGAAGGTCAAAGTTCAAAATGAAAGGTGAGAAGATTTTTAGTCAAAGAAGTTTCCTAAGTTTTTTAGTATATATCCTACCATTTAGTGTTCTACTGTACAGCAATGGATGATCTGCTATTTTTGTTAGGTTGTATTTGTTACAAAAGAGAGTCTATTTAGTCTGGCAAATGTTACACGAGGAAACAGAAAGACATGGATTAACTAATGCTGTGATCACACTAACAACACAAAGGACATTGAAAAATGTGTCATTTTTGTAACCAAGTTGTTTTCTAAGTCCTACAACCCCTATGATTCAACTTTGATTATGGTGCCTCTATAGTTATGGCACCTTTTAAAAAGTACCAAGTTGCAAAACACTATAATAACGTCTGAAACTGCTTCCAGTTGACGCTGCATAAAATGTCAAAAAGCATCAGTTATATTTATCATAGTTTTTTGTTATAGTGGCACCATAATTAAGATTACTTCAGGAAACACACCCTTAACCCATTAAGCACCAAATTAATTCTAAAGATA
Source organism: Acipenser oxyrinchus oxyrinchus (assembly GCA_030684275.1). Classification (NCBI taxonomy): domain Eukaryota; kingdom Metazoa; phylum Chordata; class Actinopteri; order Acipenseriformes; family Acipenseridae; genus Acipenser; species Acipenser oxyrinchus. Next base: position 16,098 of record JAGXEW010000884.1, on the reverse strand, counting down.
TTTCTTCACAGAAAAACATTGAAATCCTTTGTTCTGACTACAAACTGTTGCATCCTATTTGTAGGACAGTCAAGTTAGATGTGCCCGTAATCAGGCCATTTAAATGTCACGCTGGGTATGAAGCTCAACATGTAGAAAATGGAGCTTTATCATCACTGTGGGTAGGAAAACACCAAGAAATGTATCATTTTTAGGCATTTAGACTTAACATTTGCAGTTAACAAAATTAGAGTAAGTTATCATAACAATACAGTTAAAGAGACATTTTAAATAACAGAAAAAGCTCAGAAAAATTACAAAGTAGCCTGTCCTCAAATGAGGACAATGGCACTCAATGGGTTAAGCTCAGCAGTGAAGGTCTATATCATGGAGGGCTCTTAAAGAATGTTGGTTGTTTCTCATTTTCTTCTATAAAAAAAAGAAACAGGATTTAATCTGAGCTGTAAGTAAATGCTTTGAAAATAAGACCCTATGTCTATCAAGCTGTGGATGTCTTTAAACCAGATGCACAGAAGATAGCAATGTATTCCAGCGAGGAGACTGTACTGCCTGCATGTGAATGCACTGATTGACCCTCGGGGCATGTCCCTTTCCTCCTTGAGCCTGAGGCCTTCCCAGCTGGAAACAAACAGATGTCTAGCGGAAACGAGAAGGCCACGACCCAGCGTGGGGCCCCAGGGGAAATAACACCCTCAACCCCCACCTCCAGTTACACTGGAGTTCATATTCACATTCCACATGACTCCCAGCTTGCTCTCTCCTCCCACTCCCTGCCCAGGCTTTGTGCTTGCCACTTTAGCCGATTCCCTACTAATTCATCCTGCCTGCAGCCTGTTGGGATGACTCTGAAAAACTTGGCTCTGTGCAATCTGATTTAAATTACACCCCACTTCCCTCAACACCTTTAACCACTGCTGTGACCTGTGGGGATAGCATTGGGCAGGCTAACTTAGAGTCTGCAGTTTTGTAGTAGGGGTTTGATTTAAGAGAGATTGATTAAACTGCACAATAAGACTTTGTTTCTTTCTTTCTTTTAATTTTTATAAATAAATAAATAGTGCTGTGACAAACTTGGATTTTATTTATATTTAAAATGCAAATGAATATTCTTTCATTTTGAATTAGCTGCAAAACAAATATATTTCGAAGCACATACTAGTAAAAAGTCTTGCTGCAGTGAAATAAACCTGGTACCTCATCAAATGACCCATTAAAGGAAGGCCAACGCTTCTCTCTACATGCATTAGTCTCCCTTGCATGGTATCCTGTAAATCCTGTAACATGAACCAATGCAAACCTGCTCTATTTTTATCACTGAATGTATTTCAAGCAGATTGAATCTAAAATAAATAAATAAACAAACTACAAAAAAGAGAAACCATTCATTCGTGTGCAGCCCCAAACCTCTGTTAATTCCCTCTCTAATAAGACTAACATGCTATAACTCTACCAGACCCTCTGAAATCCTGGATACAACATAATGCTAACGTATTGTCTCATGTGGTTTAGATTAGGAACTAAAACAGAAGAAGAGTTTCCATACAAGAATACTGAAATAATAACATCTTAGTATTATTCTTTGACATGTTTCAAATATACACCTTCTGTAGTGAGGTTACATGTTGTTGGTCCTTGACTGACCTTCATAGGTTTCACTGTATATTTTATATAGAGTTATATTTTCAAAGCGTACTCCTGTCTTTAATTAACTCCTGTTTTTTGAAAGAGATAATATGCCTGTTCATTTTACAGAACTAGAACCAAAAAGTGATTTAATCCAAGTTCTTTTCAGCACTCAAGATGTTTTTTTTTCTCATTTTGTAACATTTACATGCTTTTTTCTCTATTAAAAAGTTAAAGGTTGGAGGTAATGCTTTGAAAATATGTTCTCGAGTGACCCAAGTGTGGTGGACTTAACCTAACCTTATCTCAGAACAGCTGAGTCTGCTTGAGAGAGGTCCATGCCCCAGGACTGAGGCACTACCTAAGATTTACTCCCAGGTTTTAGCAAGAAAAAGCTCAATTGAAAGAGCGAGATTCCCCACCCTTAAATTAGCTCAAAGTCAGCGTATCAATTAGTGGAAAGCCAGGACATTAGTTAAGGCTGACAAGCTCATATTGAGCGTAAAAGCTTTTACAATAACATAGATTAAACACAACGATCCAAAGCTACTTCAGAGTCTCCAACCAGATAATCTACCGCAGAGAGCGAGCCAAGTGATCTTATCTGAGGGAGACATTTCATATCAGTTACCGGGGAAGATATTTACAGCCTGATTTTCAGAAGGTGCGTTTTAGAGAGAAAATAGAGATCACGATGCATTTGCACTGCCAGTTTTTGGGCACCTAATTATACACCCGATTTTCAACAGGGGCAGGTTCATTTCTCCGACTTGCAACGCCCTTTGCAGCTCCTGCTTATGACTGATTTAACTGAAATGACAATTGATTTTCAGGTTCATTAACAAGCCAATTAGTCACATTTCAATAGCTGGACTTCCATTTAACTGGAAAACGAGGCAGCACACATGTAGTCACAACAATTGGGAAAAAAGAAAAGAGAAATACATTCTTAACACCCAAGTTGAGCTTTTGCTCGATGATATTTTAGCACATCAAACTGTTCTTTTTGGCAAAAGGTCCGGAGCCACTGCTAAATTTAAAATACGGAAGGATATAACTGAAAAAATAAACACAACCTCTTCCATAAAAAGGCCAAAAAAGATTCTGGGACCTAAAGTTGTGATGCCTAGTCTCTGTAAGTCGCTTTGGATAAGTGACTAAATAATAATAATGCAATATTAATATTCTTTACATGCAATATCTGAATGTTTATGTATGTTTGTGAAAAATCATAATAAAAATGTTAAACATGAATATGCATTTGTTACATATGTTTTCAAATGGTCACATGTTAATTATGTATTTAATATATTCTAAAATTAGCCAGCCTCCACTTATAAGCCTCTGTTTGAGTTTTCTGAACGAGGCACTGTTCTCCATGATAAATGAGTCGAGGCATGAGCCAGGGTACTTGGCAACTACATCCATGATAATACATTGAGCATCACATCAAACTTGCACAGGTAAAGAATGATGATGCTTTCATTCCTTGAATCTGGGGATATTGCAACATGTGTGCAATCTATAACACCGAGCACGTTTGGGAAGCCAGACAACTGATAACATTTGTGTTTGGTTCTATTTAGTTCCACATCCCCAACTGGAAGTAGTATATACCCTTGCCCTACGGAAAAGTGCATCTGTGACATCAGTCAGTATCTTTGACATAGAAGACTGACAGATACCTGATCTGTCCCCAGCTGTTGTCTGGATGGCACCCGTTGAAAAGGAATGGCTGCTGTAACCTTTACAGGTACAGGTATAACATGACTGCGGGCTGTTTGTGATTCTAAATCAGACTTAAGCAGATCACACAGCTCTGTTATAGTGCCTATATCCAATCTGTATCTACACATAACTTGTTTTAGAGTTACATCTAGAAATGTCTGACGGGGATGAAATATTCTGGGTTTAGACTAGGGTTGTTTTTCCTCATCCCTTCCCTCTCGTGCTGCAGTTGAAGAATTGGAAGCGCTTGATATTCTCCATTGTAGATTACAGCTTGGTAGTCCTGTCAGCGATCGCAGTTCAAGACACGAGAGGGGGTGTCTTAATTACAGAGTGTATTTTGGTGTTTTGCACCTTTCGAAAATAAGGCGTTATTTGCAAAATAGAACCAATTATGAATTTCAGTTGCTTAACAAGCGGTAATGCGAGTGTATCTTCAAAAAGCAAAAGCCTAAAATTCCATTGCGTCTGCACTGACTTATAGGACTTTTGAAAATACATTTTGCAACTTATCCGGAGTCGCAAAGGTGTTTTTCCTCTGCCCCTTTAGAAAATCAGGCTGTTAGTGTTCAAAAAGGGACTGGTCAAGGCTTGTTACTTGATAGCATACTGTACCATTAGGCCTGCAGAGAAGCATTGTATAAATGACCAGAGTAGCGTAGCTGCTGTTTATACTCATCTGCATGCAGTCTGACACTGTCAACCACACTGCATCTTGCTAAGAAGTAAGGAAGTAGATACAAACGTCATCTGAATTTTTCGGTTGTTTTGTTTTTCTGTTTGTAATTATTCTGAATGGTTCCGGATTCTGTTTTAGGTTTTTCTCTAAATCTGTCTTTCCCAGCTTTCAGCTTGTTTGGAGAATTCTAAGTGCGGGACTGAACAGCCTTCCACATAACAACAGAACCCACAACTCCTCCGAGCGAAATAACGTCACGCTGACACAAGCTTCGCCAGGGATGCAGAATGTGCGTGGGCTTGCACAATGTGCAGAGAGGGACTTGGTCGGGAGCCGAACCCCCTCCCCACTGGCACAAAGTTTTGGACTTTCGCGGCATCCGATTATTTCCAACAATCAAATAAACAAACAAATAAATAAATAAATAAATGTTTGTTTTAAATCTGTGCTGTCTAAGATACAACCCATACCCCCGACCTAGTGTCTGGAAGGTTTGTAGTCTGTGCCCCAAGTGACATCATCACTGTACATTGATAAAGGTTTGAGTTCAATATTTTTCAGCTTTAGTCTTTTATTATCATTTTCCACTTCCAGAGGTCTTCACAAATGTATAACATGCAAGGCTTAGCGATTACAGATCTTAAACAAGACCCTTGAAAACAATTTCAAATACAGATACATTCCATTTTTTCACGCTGGCAGTCAAAAGGTTAAATGGATATTGGGATTTAAAAACCAGGCCTAACAAAAATCTCAACAGCTGTTTACAGTAAAACCTTGTTTTGATGCAGCCTCAGTAAAAGCGCCGCCTCACATTTTAACAGCCCCGTCTGACTCCTGTTGACTGCAATGTTAATATTAAGAGTGCCATGTGCAGTCAGACGTAAAACATACATCCCCCACCAAGGCTGTAAAGAGAACAGAGCTCTGGAAAAGTCATTACTGGACGAGTGGCTCTCTAAAGCGGTTTGTTCAGTACAGCAGTGCTCTACAGCGCTATGTGCAGTACATTAGTGCAATAACCAAGTGCTTTGGGTCATTGCACACATTTAGGGCACATTGATCTAGATTCCCAAAACTATTTACTCCAAAACGTCATGAGTGTGAAATTTTCACAAAGTAACAACACACACAATAAAGTTACCAAACCGGAAATAAACACCTCAGGAATTGAAGCCAGGGCTTGTGGGTAGTCTGGACTTGTTTCCGGTTTGTTTTAGGATTGTAAAAGGTGTCCCCACATCAGAAAAAAATAATGCTAATGATGATTTGGATTAAATAACTTTGAGAATGGAATGAGAATCTTGTGATAAAAGAAAAGCAAAATAAATAATAAAAGGAAAACCAAAAAACAGACAGAGGATTTGTGGTTTAATATTTTGTATTTAAAAGAAGCTAAATACTTGGTTAGTACTCTGTTAGAAGAATGCACTTATTAGCGAGGTTTCACTGTTAATGGATACACAGACAGGGGCGGATATGCTGGATACACTCTTCTCAATGCCCTCAATATATATTACCAGCATGTTTTACCTTTGGGACTGTCTCAAAAGCAAAGAGGAATCCCTGTGATAAGGCCAGTATAAAAACAACCATGAGGGTGTGCTCAGGGAAATCTTTGACAAACTCATTGTTTCAGTGGGGAAGAAATTACTGTAGCACACCCTTTAATTATATTTTTTTACTGACACCTTGCTCAGGCCCTCAGTATGCTGGTGACTATTAAGCATGACACATATCCATGAATGAAACATATATATGGGACAAAAACCAGAAAATATTATGGAAATTCAAAACACGCCGTAAAACTTGGTGTGAAAAAATAAACAAATAAAACAAATTTGCCAGAAATGACTTTGGGTGAAAATTTGACAATGCCAAGATATAAAATAGTGCTAAAGAGACAGCTGGTACACCAGAGTGTAACAATTAACCTGTAAGAAACCTCTAGCTCTATTAAATTATTTTTCTTTTAGTAAACTCCATATCTTATTGCATGTTTAAGGTTTAGACTGGGCTTTGACAAGGCGTTTCCTGTTTCAGAGCTAGATACAACCCTCTCCTGGCATCCCAGAACCACCTTGTTGAGATTTCTTACAAAAGTGATCAGGTACTAGCAATGTAAGCATGCTAAATCTGCACTGAAGTGGTTAACTTTTTCATTAAAGTGGCTATAGCTTTAAGCCAATAACAAGACACTGTTCAGATGAAATGACCTAGGAAGTGCAAGAACATGTGTTTCTTTCAAATCTGCACATTTGAGACCTGAGTAGCTAGCAACATTATTTTGTTAGCTACAATCCCTTTAAAAGACTTAAAGGTTGGCTAATACTGGCACTGTAATAAGTTCCTAATTTATAGATTGCTGATCATTCCAGTAATAATCTCCAGGTAGTTCTAGGACTGGGGTGCATGGGAAGGATATTGATCCAGCACTGAGTGTCAGTAAAGGGATTGGATTTGGATAATCAGAGAATCACCACTCACCAGTACTCTGCCACTCACCAGCACTCTGTCTCCCACTCTCAAGTCTTTGTCTCCCTTCTTGACGGAGCAGCTGTCGGAGAGGTTAGAGCTAGACTCGTTGCCTGCCTTCATGGAGCTGTTGAGAACGCTCTCCCTGAGTGGCAGGATCACTCGCTGGGCAGGAGGCACAGGGCTGGCCCCGAGCCCCGTGGAGGGTGAGATTCTGGGTGGTGAGCGACTCCGTGGAGTGGGAGTCACTCCCGTCTCCCATGGGCTGCCGGGTCAGCTTGGAGGGCCTGGTGAAGATGCCTTGCAGAGGCTGGCACTCAGCATCGCACCCCTCCAACCGAGCCATCGTTCTTACCCACAGGGTCGTCCAGAACCACGCCAGCCCACTGGCCTGGCGCAAACTGGGTCTCCCGAGGTAGTGGACACAGCCTGGCTTCGCCCCATTCACCCAGACCAGCTCGCCCACCACGAAGTCCCCGCCACCTCGTCCCCGACCTCGAGCCTGGAGCCGGGCTTGTCTGTGGCAGCGGCGGTGTTCAGGAGGGCTGCTTGTGAAGAGGGGAGCCTGGCGAAGACACAGAGAAAGCATTCCAGTCGTTCACACCACGCAAAACCTCTGCACCGTTTATACAAAGTCACTAAGTGACTGGGTCAAGTTCACAAAAACAATCTAGGAGCCCACTCTAACTCTAAAACTAACATTGAGAAACTGCGCAATTATACAGAGCATTGCAAAAAACAGAGCAATATAAAATGCACTTAAATAAACTAGAGCCTGGACACATATTTGAATTTGGTGGCAACAATGACCATGTTGGCATTGGCTCATTTTTAATGTCTGTATCAAATGCATTAATGATGTCTGAAATAAATAACTCCCATTCTACTGCACAGAAGAGTGTTTCTCACGTGTCTTTAATGATTTGATGGGGTACTGGGTGTATCTGAATTTAATATGGTACAACTTCTACATGTGTTTCAAATTGAAAATGAAAGAATATTAGAACACGGTCAGCGGGCTTGGCTGGGTGGGGGTGGGGGGTGGGGGTGGGAGGGGCAGAACAAGCTGGGTATTATGCCCCAGTTATGGCCACATGTTTTAGCCTCATGGGTGTGGATATGTATAGGCAATGTGGGGGAGGGGCACTATGAAATAAATTCTTTTTTAATGAAGCAGAAACAAGAAGAAACAAAATTGCAGAAACAGCCCTATAGGATATTCCTATCCCTAGCTTGCTAAATCATTGCTATTCTCCTTGCAGTAATTCTCCCCTGTAAGAGGTGTTTCATCACATCCATCCACTTCCATTGAGGCTCTGGGCAACAAGCCAGAGCTTCTCTAGCTTAGGAAAAACTTTAGGAATATTATTGGATTTACAATACAGGAACTGATATTTCATTATTATGTCCTTTATAGGAAAATACAATTTTAGGCTACAGCTTGTTTCTGTAGAACTAGACTACAAATGTATTCAGGCAGCCCGGCTTCAACATTAGGTTTATGGGGAAAAATTACTTTCTGTGTCTGTCAGTTAATACAAAATAAACGTCTAATTTTGCTTTGAAACATCAGTTATCTTATCTTATTTTATTCACTGTGTATATCAGTATCTGTTTCACCACATCCTGGTAACTTTTCAAAATTGTAAAGCACCCTGTGCCTCGAAGAGCTCTCAAACATGTCTACTCTCCAAGTACAGCTGGTACCCCGCAGCGTAACCATTAACTTGTCCCCCTGGAACACTATCACAATGTGGGGCAGCATGTTGGAAGGTTAATGGGTTACACCAGCAGTACAGAGCAGACATGTTTGAGAGCTATATAGAGGGCCTGCTTTAAACTTTTTAAAAAGTCACCAGGATGTGACAAGTGAAACAAAGCCATTCTAAGCAACAATAAGAATGCATTACTTCAGATGAATTTCAGACCCGTGCTCTTTGGTCATTATTGTAGTTTTTCTCTCAATACAATTCTCTTTCCATTTCTCCATTTCCATATTAGCTGGCTTGCTCTGTGCTCGGAAGCAGAGTGAGAATGAATTGAATGCAGGCACAGTGTTGCCATGGAGATGCAGGGGAGGAAAAGGAGCCATGCGAAAAGGAGAACACAGACCTCATTTTCTCCCTGTGCCCTGACACCTCCCACCAGAATTCCACCATTCACTAGACGAGAAGCAGATTCTCCAGCTCTTCATTTAGAGAAAGCCCCCCACCCCTCTCCCGGCCTACTGTCACCCAAGGGCCTGTTCAATTGATCTGAACAGCATTGGAATCGGACATCCACGAAGACTCACCACACAGCGGAAAGACCTAATTTGAATGGTTAAACTTGCAAAATGTTTTTCTTATTTTTATTTTCTTGTTTTACAAATAATGATTAATGGCCCAGATCGATTCCCTTTCGGCTGGTAGAACGTGTGTCTTTGATTTTAGGTGTCATTTATGCATTGGTTTCCTTAACATGATATCTTTTATCCTGCCACAGGGATGACATCCCCTGTAAATCACACTTGCATTATTCTGGAGAATCAAATTGTGATTTAGCATTTCATTGCTCATTCTTATTCTATACTATTCTATAGTGTTGGGGCAAATATCTGAATATTCAAACAAACATTTCTTGACATGTATTTGAATGCAAAAAACCATGTCTGTGTCTGCTAGATATAACAATGTGTTTTGCCTTGTGCCATTTACCACCTTGCCAATTTCGAAAATGTCAAGTGAAAAGAGAGTGTTTTTATCTGAAACACACACAAGGAAAGAATGTTTAACTAAAGCAGTATGGCATCCTGTATTTTGTAGTTAATTCACTAAGGTAAAGTAAGACCTTCACTGACTTCTAGGTTATTTTTTTTTTTAATAAGGTGTTACATATAGTGGCTTTGATAACGTTTTGCAGAAGAACCAATATTCGAATATGAAAATACCATGTTTGTCCCAGCACTGCTATTCTGTAATACTGTTCACATGTGTCATGGTCATCAACTTTTTCATCATACCGATAGCTCTCATTTTGTTTCACTGTTCTGTTTCACAGCTGTCAACCGTGCAGTGGTGTCCACTAATAGAGCTTTCTGATTGGTGGGTTATTCTGTGGTTTAAAGTGTTGTTTATATCAACAGAACAGACTGCCCCCTCACTTTTACATAAAGCCAGTCTGATCTGAAGCCTGGCATTCACTCAACTGGTACAGCCAGGCACAGTCTCACAATTTGTGACCTGAATACTGTACTGTGGCAGGGCTGAGGCCCTGCACTTGTAAATAGTGTGTGTGTGGTTAGTTAGAAATAAAGATTTGTTCTTTTAAATTAACATTTTACACAGTCATAGTTAAAATCCCATCCCTGCCAAATCCATGTGCAAAATGTGGCAAGGTGCTAACTGATCGATTAATTAATTAATTGTCAATCAGCCCTGGTAGAAAATTATCATTTGAAGCTTGTCTGGCTTTGCTTTTGAGTGTTCATTACTAGCCAGCAATAGAAATTTAAAAAACACTGAGATTTAAAAATGTCCGTAATGAATAACACAAAATGAAGTTCCCTAGACTAACACAGTCTTACTGCGCTGGCACGGTATCAATTAAAGTAGTCTGGCACACAGCGAGATGTAGAGTCTCACATCCCTGTGCTTTAATGTACTGCCAACCTGGGAGAAAACACCTAGAGGTGCAGCAGACAACCAGTTTCCTAGTAGAATATCTGACAGGTAATAATCGACAATAATCAATGCATTTCTGCAAAAGCAAGAAGAAAAATAAATGCTCTTACAAGAGCCGTCAAATACTGAAAACTGAAAACCTGCATGTTTATATTATTATACACAGAAACATGCATTCCATTATTTAAAGGCAAGAGGCAAAAAGTTTTTGGTACTTCATGAAAGCCTTTAAATACAACCAAAAACATGCATGTGCCAGTCCTGGTGTAAAGTGTAATTCCAATTCCAATTCCAAAGTTATTTTGTTCAATTACAATTATAGTTACAATTATGCTACAATAATTACAATTACACTAAAAAGTGACATAAACAACTCCACACATTAACCTGTTTACTCTATTCTAAATAACCAGCAATAATCACAAACATACTAGAGAACTTATTATTTCAAACAAATGGGGTCACCAAAAGTGGTTGAAAATACAAGAATAATGAAATCAAATGACAAATAAATGCAGAACTGAACTCTGAACTGTAATCAATCAATGATATGGTTTAATTACAATTACAATTGTGACTGACCCCGGTCTGGCACGTGCTAGTAATAGAATATATACGGCACCAGGGTGTCCAATGAAGGTTTAATTGACAAAATAAAGGGGGTACTCGATTTAAATGGATGGAACTTGAATTTAAATGATGATGAGCCTTTGCATTTCTGCACCCTGCAATCCTTAGATGACCTGCATAAACTCCCTGGTCAGGATTGTCTGGACAGTACTTCAGTCGGTCATGTCCTTCACAGCCCCTTCACTGGGTCTGCTTTATTTCCTAGTCGTTCTCAACACTCACCCTGCAGCGTCTTAGCAATGCCTGCTACAGTGCCAGGGTGGCGGATCATTCAGGACATGGGGGTTGCTAAGGGAAACAGTGGAAGGGATTTGCTGGAAAAATATACGGCAATCTCTGATTGGTAAGGGACGTCTGTGCAACTGCAAGGTCAGCTGCTTCAGCCTCTTCAACATTTTTACCATTTCTTGATACAGCAGACTTCTGTCTGTTTTAACTGACATGTAAAGCGCTTTGAGATACTGTGGTATGCAAGACGCTATATAAATAAATACAATTGAAATTGATGAAGAAATTATAGTGAACGGCTTGAAGAGAATGTGTAGGGTGAGGGGTGGCTATTATTATTAGTAACACAATGCTGTGTTTATGGTGCAGTTCCAAACATGTATATTATATGGGTTTTGAAACTTCCATCTAGAACCTATTTATATCACTGTAGCTGTTAAACCTGGAGTGGAATGGCCCTCCAGGGTTGTGAATGGACACCCCTGGCCTAGACGTACCAAAATACAAGGTCCGAGGTTCACTGTATGGAGTACACCTCGGTCGTTACTATTATTGTATTGATGAATCGACAGACAGAATACCAATAAACAGTCAAACTGTAGAGATCTTACAGTGCCACTGGGAGAGAGGTGGGATTCAGTGCGACAAGCACAATGCAATCCCATCACACAGCAGCACGCAGCTCTGCTGTCTCCTCCATAAAATACAAATGACCTCAATTTCCAGGGTTGAGAGGATGTTCAGGGGAGGAATTTGAGATGCAAGCACCACAGGGACCGACAAGTATAATTAAGAAAAGATTTTTGAACCGCAGTTACTGTTTGGACATTCAGTCTGTCACTCACCACTCACCATCCTTACCACAGTAACCCATTCCATTCCCTCACCACTCTCTGTCCTTCAACTTCCAACTGTGTCCCCTGGTCCTGGTTTCTTAAAGCATTGGTTAAGGTTGACTTTGAAGTCTTTAAAATCTTAAAAGCAGTTCACTATCAAGCCCCCCACCCCCTAACTCTTCTATGTTCTAGGCTAAATAAATTCAGTCCCTTCAATCTTCATAGCTCGTTCCTTTAAGCCCTGGGATTAGTCTGGTTGCTCTTCACTGGACTCTCTCCAGGGCCACACTGTCCTTTCAGTAATGTGGTGACCAGAACTGAACCCAGTGTTCAAGGTGTGGTCTCACCAGTGCATTATACAACCTCATCATGACCTCTACACTATAATCAAGAATTCTGTTAAAGCTTTTAGGAAAACACCTCCTGTCTCCTATGTATTCTAACCCATTATCTTTAACACGCTCATTTATAGGTTTATTTTCAAAGCATCATATAGTTGACTCTTGCAATTCCAAACCAGTTGGGTCAATCTGGATTACCAGATTCCAGATTATTTGAATTACTATGCTGTGTTCTTTTCGAGAATATTTGAATTATGTTTTTTTTGTGTGTGTGTGTAAACAAAAGTGAAGCATCCCTGTCACAAAACAAATTCAGTTCTGGAACAATTTAGGTAAAATGATAGTGATCCATGGTTGGGACCTGATGTCGGTCTAACAGAATGGGATCCTCTTTGGGATGCTTACTGTAATGACTCTCCCTCCCTATGGGACAGGCAAAGGCACAGTAATGAAAACTACTCGCTGGATTTGACCAGTCTGCTGACAGCGAGGCTTTGGGGTTTGCAGAACAGCGAAGTGACTGGATTACTTGTCAATCAGTAGACAATTCACCTAATCTCTAAAGCAGTCCCCGGTTGTCTACTTTACCTTAATTTCCTCACAACAGCTCAGGAGAAGTGAAGGTCAGTGGGCATCCTCTGATCCTACAATCAAGCCAATGGCCTCTTTACAGCCAGGACCAACACACCAAATGTCGGCGAGCTACTGGCCCCTGGAGATAAAGGCCAGCCCTTGCCTCCCTAACCCGAGAGACAGCCAGAGTCAATGCGACACTCTGTGCAGTGAAGACCGGGGACTTCATACAGTCAGGACAAGAACTTGCGCTCCCTGACTGCGTGACACCCTGCACACCACATGGCTGTTTCTTTTCCAGGTAAGCGACTCAGGGACCAGGCATTTAAAAAGCTCTGCATTAAAGGTGCTTCCTTCTGTTCTGAACCTCCTCACTGAGAGTAAGAGTGCCCTCGCTATCTCTTGTCCTACTTGCTGTGCTAAATTACAGCGTGGTCAGCAACAAAACATGCTGTGACTGTACTACTAACAAACTGAAGGAGCTGCCAAGAGAATGACAGCCACATGAGTCACAGGCCTCCTGGCTTACAAAATGAACCTGGAGGGGGCCTGCAGTGCAGTTCATTTAGTCTTTAAAGTCTGGGATGGGAATTTTTTTAAATTTTTTAAATTTTTTAAATTTTTTATAAATTTAGTCGTTGCCAATTATTTTTTTATTATTTTCTCCCAACTTGGTATGGCCAATTATTTTATTATGCTCAGCTCACCGCTACCACCCTTGCGTTGACTCAGGAGGGCGAAGAACACACACTGTCCTCCAGTGTGTGCGTCAGCCGACCCTTTTTTCACACTGCGGACTCACCATGCAGCCACCCAAGAGCTAGTGTCGGAGGACAATGCAGCTCTCGGGCAGCTTATAGGCAAGCCCGCAGGCGCCCGGCCAGACTACAGGGGTCGCTGGTGTGCGGTGAGCTGAAGACACCCTGGCCGACCTAACCCTCCTTCCCCGGCGGCGCCGCCAATTGTCTTGCCGCCCTGGGAGCTCCCGTCCTCGGTCGGCAAAGGAATAGCCTGGATGAAATCTCACGATAATTAGACAACAAATATCTCAATCGTTTACAAAGAATTATCACAGATTCTTCTTAACTCTATCAACAATGTAGTTCTAGAAAACTCAAAAGCTGAGTGTCTTGTGTCATCTTTAGATTGATTATCGCTGGCTTTCTCCTGGTTTATTTTTCAGGGGCTCACAAAATACTGTAATACATCACTCACTTTTTAGAGCAACAAATTTACTCCTTATTGAAACATCATGAAACCTGTTAACTGTGCAAGGGACTGCAGGGGCTTTGCTACTCAATACGACAATTTTCAGTTTATTCTTTGTTTCTGACCAGCAGCTGACCAAATGCGGCCAGGCAGTGATCTCCAAGCTGAGGAAAATCACAGCAAACGAAACGGGTGTCAGTAATACTGAGGAAAATCACAACAAACAATACGGGTGTCAGTAATACTGAGGAAAATCACAACAAACAATACGGGTGTCAGTAATACTGAGGAAAATCACAGCAAATGAAACGGGTGTCAGTAATACTGAGGAAAATCACAGCAAACGAAACGGGTGTCAGTAATACTGAGGAAAATCACAGCAAACAATACAGGTGTCAGTAATACTGAGGAAAATCACAGCAAACGAAACGGGTGTCAGTAACACTGAGGAAAATCACAGCAAACGAAACGGGTGTCAGTAATACTGAGGAAAATCACAGCAAACAAAACGGGTGTGAGTAATACTAACTCTTTCCTACTGTAAGTGTGGATGTCTCACTCAATCATGGCATGTCGTCAGCTCAGCTGGTCAGAAACAACTCAAAAACTGAAAGTGGTGAAACCTGTTGTATGATTCACAGGTTTCATGGTGTTCCAATGAAGAACCCCAGTCAAACACGCACTCTATACCGTTTGCAATGTTGAAAAGGATCTATCCTAATTATGGGACACTGCAATTATCAAGAAAATGGAGGCACCTTTTCAGACCCCCAGATTGGATTTCAAGATCAGGAAAAGCTCTCATCTTACCTTCCTTCTGGGCCGAGGTACTGGAAGTAGACCCTGCGGAGGACCGGCCTACTGGGCTGGCATGCTTAGCCCCCCGACCGGGGATCTTCAGTCCACTCGGCTTCAACATGCTCATCTCTCTGTCTCTCTTGGGTATGTGAACTCAGGAAAAACCCCTGCTGCAGGAGGCTTCAGTCAGCGTGTCAGGCCTCAGAGTGCCGAGAGCTTCCTCCCATCCTTACCTATAAATACAATAAAACCCAGTTAACCACTCTCTTCAGTACAGTTAGGTGACTTATTATCAGTTCACAGCACAACAGGTAACACTATCCATCCTATCCATGCATGCACATGGATTAGGGAGTGGTTAACATGTAGAAAACAGAAAGTACTGATTAGAGGAGAAACCTCAAAATGGAGCGAGGTAACCAGTGGTGTACCACAGGGATCAGTATTAGGTCCTCTGCTATTCCTAATCTATATTAAGCAAACTCGTTAAATTTGCAGACGACACAAAAATAGGAGGAGTGGCAAAGGTCATTAAAAATGATCTAGACAGCATTCAGAACTGGGCAGACACATGGCAAATGAAATTTAATAGAGAAAAGTGTAAAGTATTGCATGCAGGCAATCAAAATGTGCATTATAAATATCATATGGGAGATACTGAAATTGAAGAAGGGAACTATGAAAAAGACCTAGGAGTTTATGTTGACTCAGAAATGTCTTCCTCAAGACAATGTGGGGAAGCTATAAATAAGGCCAAAAAGATGCTTGGATATATTGTGAGGAGTGTTGAATTTAAATCAAGGGAAGTAATGTTAAAACTTTACAATGCATTAGTAAGACCTCACCTAGAATATTGTGTTCAGTTCTGGTCACCTCGTTTCAAACCAGAATTATCCCGGGTTTAAAAGGCATGTCATATGCAGACAGGCTAAAAGAATTTAATCTATTCAGTCTTGAACAAAGAAGACTACGTGGTGATCTGATTCAAACATTCAAAATCCTAAAAGGTATAGACAATGTCGACCCAGGGGACTTCTTTGACCTTAAAAAAGAAACAAGGACCAGGGGTCACAAATGGAGATTAGATAAAGGGGCATTCAGAACAGAAAATAGGAGCCACTTTTTACACAGAGAATTGTGAGGGTCTGGAACCAACTCCCCAGTAATGTTGTTGAAGCTGACACCCTGGGATCCTTCAAGAAGCTGCTTGATGAGATTCTGGGATCAATAAGCAACTAACAACCAAACGAAAGCAAGATGGGCTGAATGGCCTCCTCTCGTTTGTAAACTTTCTTATGTTCTTATGTTCTTATCCC
>JAGXEW010000883.1:0-44224 GCA_030684275.1 Acipenser oxyrinchus oxyrinchus | reverse complement strand
GCTGTGTGGTCCAGTGGTTAAAGAAAGGGCTTGTAACCAGGAGGTCCCGGTTCAAATCCCACCTCAGCCACTGACTCATTGTGTGACCCTGAGCAAGTCACTTAACCTCCTTGTGCTCCGTCTTTCGGGTGAGACGTAATTGTAAGTGACTCTGCAGCTGATGCATAGTTCACACACCCTAGTCTCTGTAAGTCGCCTTGGATAAAGGTGGCTGCTAAATAAACAAATAATATCAAGGTGTAACAGTGAATACATGGTAAAGCATAGGTAAGCATTGTAAAAAAAAATACATGATAAAGCATATTAAAAAACCATGGTAAAGGCACTGAAATTGAATTCACTGATGGAAACTCTGCAGTCTCCTCCTCTCCGATTGGTTTAAACGCTGCAGTGCACTTGTGCTCTCTTGTCAGTCCTCCTCTATTGCAGCCAGCTCCTGTGGTCTCGCTGATAAACTCAACAGCGGAAGTCGTGGTTCGAGCGCTATTTCAATCCTGCCAAGACTGTGACTTCACAGCAGGTCAGGAATCGAGAACTGCTGCTCTGATAAGGTTGCATGGTTTGTTTTCCTGGGTGTGTGCAATGGATATGAAATGACTACTGAAGCACAGGGCGGTACTGCAGAACCATATCCTCACTGAAGACACTGCCTCCTGGCCTCCAACCGGGAGACATTTGAGGAATAACCACAGTGCTTCATGAATGTAGATATAGTCCCTTTAATACACCCTGGGTTATGTACCATCCACACTGTGGGCAGTTTCTGTCACTGGTCTGTCTGTGTCTCAAAGCCCTGTGCTTTCAACTGCCAGCTTTCAGATGTCTCCAGAACGTAATGGCAATAGTGACGTGGTGGAATATCACTGCTATGCTGTGCGTTTGTAAAACGTGCCCCTATTTGGTTGGGTTTAATTTGCACTGTGTGGGGGGGCTGTCCATGTGGTCTATTGATCTTGAAAGCTGAGGAATTCACACGCTGTCAGAGTCAAGCCGATTTGCTGTCAGCCAAGAAAGGATCATTGTCAGCTCAGCAAGCAGGAACATTACAAAACAACAACATAATTATTATTATTCTTTGTTTTTAAAATTTTAATTTAAGGAAGAAGGAAGGAAGGAAGCTTGTGCAATGCTGGTCTTCTTCCCCACCTTACTTTGCATAGGGGCCGCCCACAAATATCACACATAGACTTACTCTATTTGTGGTTCCTGACTGTGATGTCATCATTTCTGGGTACAGCGCATTAGGCAGTCCTACAACTAAGAAAGACGCTGGGGAATATTTTGTAATGCATTAGGTAGATTGCAAATACAGGCCTTTTTTACAGCTGGACCTCTGAAGGAACCGAGTAAAGAGATCTGGTGAGAACAGATCTCATCTGTGAATTGAAAGAGATAATAAGGAGATGCAATTGAACACAATGTAAAGAAGCAGACTATCCTCACAGTTAAAAAGCATACAATAGGGGCTATTTAAAGCTTACTCCTTTGCCAAACCAGCAAACTGCAGAGTGGATTCTATCAAGCACAACTCCCTTCTCAATGCTTTAGTGGTAATATAGACCTGACAGCAGCATGCAAGAGAACAGTTACTGTAATAACAGAACAAAATGACACAGCTGTGCTTGCTCTGGAAACCACCGTACGAGCGACTTTGTAATTATGGCAATTGGGCTAACTGCTTTCAGTGAGTTTAATAGGTCTAAAGGGTCCCTTTGAATCAATAAGCTTTGAAAACCTGCACTCCGGCAAGTGTGATGATAACTGACCAAATGAGGGCATTGCTATTAAAAGTGCATGCGCCTCCCTGGGCTGAGGCTTGAGAACTTGAGTGCTTATAGGACAAAACTCTCATGTCATAGCTGGTTAGCAATGTTTGTATAAGCAGCTTGTGTTTCTGGGAGTTCCTACCTCTAATTGGCGTGTTCTAAGTTCTTTGAGACAGCATGCGCTTTCAGGCTGTTGAAAGGAGCTTGAGCAGCGCCACATAAAAATAAACTTGCTTCCTGTTTTGAGGCTCTCGTTTTTAGAACACGGCCCGTAGCTTGCAGATTTCAACCCTGAACCATTTCACTTTTATTTTCTCTTTAAATCAACAATTGCACAATGCTTCTTTGGTTCAGGGCTCCTCAGAAAGCACCTGATATGTGGTACTGGGGCTGAGCTTTATTTTCTACATGACGTGTATCCCTGAATCACGAAACCCTGAAAATGAAGCTGAAGCACAGCTGCCAATGCCGTGCCTCAAAAGCAGTGACTTGATTAATGTTTATGCACGTCTTCGCACTTCAATCCTCAGAAGTGGTTTCAGGAACAGTGGCTTGAAACCTGGTTTCAGGAGACCAAGTTTGAGGCAGCTTTGCTGTATCAAACCCCAAGTCTCCTCTGGTGTGCCTTGCAGTGGCCTGAAACCTAGTGTCCTGAAGCCAGGTTCCAAGCCACAAAGCAGCTTCATATTCCCTTTATACTTCAATAAAATTTCAGGTGTTAACTGCTACAGGTATTGCAGTTTACAATGAACAAAACCCCCAAACCCCTTTTTACTTGGAGAGTCTTTATATTAAACAGAATAATCCCCATATTTATAAGAACAATTATCATAAAGTGATAAAGCAGAAGAATGTATAGTATGCGTATTGAGCAAGTGCTGTGACATCATTACCCAGCCAGCCTCACAGAATGCTTGACGTCTTGTGACAGGGGAGCTGCAAATGCACATGGTGTCACAGGGATGGCTATCATGGGTGTCTATCATGGGTGTCTTAGTAATTGCCTGGGACTATCACAGGACCCGATACCACAAAAGGGGACAGAGTAGTGTCCGTGTTATGTGTTTTTGTTTGCTTTATAATTAATAAATGGCAAAACAAACAGTGTAAAAACGCTTGTCAGGCAAGCATATTTAAATATATCATTTGTTTTAAATTTCCCACACCCTTCCAAACTTCTGTCTGTTCGGATATAATCCACAACGTTCTGGTTTCGTCAGTCTCTAGAAAGCAGTTGAGAAAGCATGGACCGCACCAACGTGAATCTTCTTGATGGATTTCGTTTTGTTCACTAATAGTGTCTATAGATTTCTCCTCTGGCTTGACAGTGTAAGACCCTTAAGATCCAGGAATGTTTACTTTGCTTTAGAGCTGTTTGTTTGCATGAGAATTACTCCAGATACAACCTGGTCTCTCTCACACAAGTGCTCAAGCACCCAGTTTATTTATTTTTTTTTAAAGCATTTTTACTAAATAGACAAGATAGCATATTTTGCAAAGTTTAAATTGTTGACTGAGTGTAAGAGCATTCTGATAACCTCACAAATATATGGATTTAGGTTGATTTAGGTTATGATTTTGTCTGGATCAGCTCAGTCACAACTTTGGTTGTACTTTGATTTGAAGTCTTTCAATTTTATGCTTTCAGCCAGTGAAATAAAGGTTGCGTGTTTTTTTTTCTTCAACTGATTGTATGTGTTTCTGCATTTAACCTGATGGGTATTAGCTGGGGCAAATGACAATTATGACATCAAGACCTTGCAGTGACATCATCACTGTAACCATGGAGACATCATGGCTTGGCATCAAAGGATCCTCTGCTCCCCTGAGAAAAGGGGTCAGCACATTCTTCCAGTGTGATGATGAAGTAAGTACCGTTTAGGTTTCAATCACCCATATTATTTAAGTATTCTTTTAAAGTGTAACAATTTACTGTATTTAGTATGAATTTGTTGATCGCTACAGCTGTTTAAAATAGTATTCAATAAACAACATTTTGTATACTTTTATCAAATTATAATAGCTAAAATAGTATTTATATTGCAGTTATGGTTTTGATCTTAAATTAGAACCGTACACTAAATAAAATGACTTTATAATTGATGCGTCTTAGGAAACCCTGATATAACGCAGTTTAATTTAGAAAACAAATTAAAAGGGAAATGTTGCATTTCAAATCCCAGTCTGAAAAGAGCATTTTAGCAAATGAATCTAAACATTCTATCACCATGGCTGCGAGGTGTCAGCGTTCTTATGACAGAATGGTGTCATAAACCTTCCGATCGTTCCATGGATTCTACAAATAAGGCTTGTTTGTCTTTTGATAAATAATTTATGTTGCAAATAATCACTTTTCATTACAATGGGTGTAAGAACATATTTATTTATATAATTTATTACATAATACTCAAGTGGGTTTATTTTTTGTTTGTTTGTTTTTCTGTAATGTGTGAACAGTCCTCATAAAAGATACTGTACCGTTTTATATGGATGTATACAAAATATAGCTTCCTCAGGCAAGAAGTGCCAAAACCTCATTCATATCATATATGAATACGTTTGAAAGGATAATTACTTATTTCCACCCCCACCCCAAAAAACCCCATCTGTTTAAAACCTAGAAGTTTGTAGATTAAAAATGATTGATTTTAAATTCTATACAGTACATCAGACTAGATCACTTAACTTTATTTAATTTTAACCCAACTAACAGCTCATGCTTTTTCTCACACTTCTAGGAAGATTGATTAAAGCAACAGGGAACATAAACAGAAGCACGCTCTTGAGAGGATGGCTGCAAAGGGAGTGTCAGTTTTAGCATTGGAAACCTCCAGTGATGGAGGGGACAGCAGTACCAATCAGTTGACTAACACGCACGGGCTAGACCCAGAAGACTATGCCATCTATCTACAATTTTATTTACATAAAAAGAAAAAAAGAAGAAAAACCCCTCTCCCGGATAAAGAGGAAAACTCTGGTAGACTAGCGGCTGCATGAGATAAAGAGGAGGCAGGGCGTGTGAGTGAAGATCCAGCCTCCACAAGCAGGAAAGCAGGTGGCTTGAAGGGAGAGAGGGCCCCAGAAGCAGGGAGATCGAAAGAGTGAATGCGGAGGCGGGAACGTGCATAGGGGACCATCGGCAAGTCAGTCTCAGGGAAGATAGAGCATTGGCCAACAGACACAAAGTCGGAGGAACGGAAGTTGGGAACCAGAGCTGTCGAGTCTGCAAACATACTGGGTCTCTCTCCGAGGACTACCAGGTCTACTTAAAGTATTACATCCACAAAAGAAAAGGAGGAGAAAGTCCACTGCTGGCACCGGTAATGAAAACGCCAGCCCGCCCGCATTACGCATAAAACCAAAAGAAACCGCTGAAATCCAAACTAATAAGGAGGTTGCTGTTAGGAGCACTTTACTGACTGACTCCAATAATAAAATGACTAAAAGCAACATGCAAACCAGTGGCGCGTCCCACAAAGCGGTCGTTAAAAGCACTTGGAAGAGAGTCGATGTCAGTGAGGCTAAGGAGACGAAGTTATTCCGCCGCTGTGCTGAAATTCGACATCGGCAAAAACCGCGAGTCGGTTTGTTACAGCGACCTGCCTTCTGACGACGGGGTCCTGCCCTTCCGCAGGAAGAAGAAGGTGGAGAGGAGCGTGTCGTGGGCCGACGATGACTACTGGGTCAAGTGGAACGGCTGGGACGAGGTGATCGACTGGGGGGACACAGGGGACAGCCCGCTCACCCAAGAGGAGGGCAGCGCTGAGAAGGAGGCGTCCAAAGAGAATGAGAAAGCACCCCAGGCCCTCGAATCCAAAGAGTCGGCCCCCGGGAAGGAAAGCCACGCAGCCAGCAGCAAAGCAGACACGGACGATCCCAAAACGCACGTCAGGCATCTCAGAAACAAGAAGAACAGAAGCCATAGATGCAGAAGCGAGCTTTTATGACCTCCCTGTTGAGTCAGTCAACCACCAGCCGGGAGTGATGAGAAGATTCGAGACCTAGGGGTGCTGAGCCAGTTCTCTCTGCCACACCCTGTCTTACATGTTTCTTTCTTTTTAGTTTTTCTTTTTGCCTCGTGACATCCTTTTCAAATAAAAATATATATATATATATGGAATCTATTTTTGCTTACTGTACTTCATCTATTTTTGTCACTGTTCCAAAACTAGTAACAAAAAAACGAGACTTTAATAAAACCTCCTGTGTGGCTTGCTGCCAAGGTCAGCTTTGTAGCATTAAAAGGGAAGCTTCAATATTCACTTGATTTTTTCTGCTTATCTCCTTATGTTTATAATCACTGTTCTGTTGCTACACTATTGTCCCCAAGGTAGCAGTGAATCATTTGATTTTTTTCTAATCAGGAAGTCCCCAAAAGAAACCAGCAACTAAGATACAGATCATCGCTACTTGCTGTTTTGCATTTTATAGTCCCATGACAAAATACTAATACAAATTGCCTTTTAGAGTTAGGAACAATCTTGCCCATTATTGCAATAAAGTGTGGAATTTGCTGGCCTCATAAAACAAAACAGGGGCATGCAAAACTAAAAACCTGTTTCTAACTCACTTACCCCATCTCCCCGAGCCAGAGGAATTTCGGTCAGGGATTCTGGTGTTTGAATTCGGGTTACAATTAAAATCCAACGCCCTGTGCTTTGGGGCACAAAAAAAAAAAGACAATGTCCTGCATTGTCTGACAGTGTCCAAAGCTTCAAACATCAGCCGGGGTAACAGGCCTGTGACTCTTTACAAACAAACAAGGCTAATTAAAATGTTATATCTAGTTGGATTTTTAAGGCAGGCAGAAGTGCATTGTAATCTGATCTGTAGAGAGTACAGGCTGTGCAGTACAGTGTGGAACACACTCACTCAATACTCCTCCACAGTGAGTGAGGCAGGGTACAGTGCAGCCGGGGGACAGACCCATTCTGTATAAGGTGTCAGAGAAGGCCATGCATTGGAATCGCAGTGCTAAATCACATCAGGGGATTTGTCAAAGAAATACATTCAAAACTTGAATATCAAGTAGATCTTGAAGTCAAGTATACTGATGAGTTTTACCAAGAAAATATTTATTTATTCCTGAGCTTATAGAGTACAGCTGTGAGGTCAGCAAGACTCAGAGAGGAAACTCTTCAGGGCATGGAAGCAAAGAAGAAAAGCATAAGAAATTGAAGCATGGAGGGGATTGTCTGACCCTCGAGACTGAATTTCAGTGTGATGAGGAAACATTGCCCTCACTGGAGTTTCTGATCACAAGACAGCATTAGAACAACATGTTATTTTAGATTGTTTAACAGCACCCACTAGTGGACAAATGAAACAATTCACTAATAAATCCGTGCCATGCATTGAGCACATGTGTACTGCACTGTCTAGCACAGTGCTTCTCAAACCCGGTCCTCAGGACCCCAGTGTCTTCTGGCTTTCGTTCCAGCTGAGCTCTCGGTTACTTAACTCAACCCTCAGCTGAACTAATAATTTCCTTTATAAGACCTTTTTAATTGTTCTCAGCTCCTAAAAAGTTGCAGATTTCAAATTACCTATAAAATGTTATAGTTAACTTGAAATCTCCAACTGTTAGTGCGTGTGTTTTTATGAACCCTAATATATAACGGGACTTTACTTCTATAGCAGCAGTGTGTGTTGATCTTGACGTTCGATATAACCAGCTTGACTTTTCCTCTTCATGTCATGAGTTTCTTTTTTTTTTTTAGTGGATGGTGTAAGTACTGTACTGGAAATGTTCCAAGTTACCTTACTGTTTGAGACATGCAACCTGTGTGCGAAGATCAAATGATGCGCCTCATTTTAAAATCCCTCAATGCAGATCTAACAGGGGCCAGCGTGCCTTTGAATATCAAGCATCTCATTGTTGCCTTCGAACATAAAAAAAATGAAGAGGTTTAAATGATTAAAAAAGTACTTATTTCAGGACAAAAGCCCTTCTTCAGAAAGAATGAATGTTCTTTTTGTAGATTTTCCTGCAGATTTGGACTGCCTCAACAGGAGTTATTCTACATACTGTAAAACCAGTCCAGCTAATATACTTACCAGGATACTAAAACCTTGTTTGCTGGCCTATAGGCCAGCAAACGTAAGAGGAAAGGGATTTGACTTGCCCTGCACCCTGTTATTGGAACAGCCTTGTTAAATAACCTGTGTTACTAAAACGATAACTTTTACATAATGCAACCCCCTCCTCCCTGGGTGAAAAGAAACATCACAAGAAACATACTCTCCGATCATTTTATTCATAATTTTAATATAAACAGTTAATTGTTGAATAATTTACACACAGCAAGATTTTTTTTCTTTTTCTCATCATTCCAACATATTTTCTGTACATGTCCCTGCTTGGCTCTACTTGAAAACATTGAAAAATAAATCGTCAAGCGTTATTTTAATCATGGCACATTTTGATCCTTTTTTTTTCCTTTTTTTTTTTTCTTAAATATATCTTAAAAATTAAAAACGAGAGGTATCCTGAAAGGCTACTCAAGCATTCTGAGGCTGTCTATGTGCACAGAGAAAAAAAGAGCAGCATTATAAAACAGAGAGAAAAAAATAAAACTATGGCAAAGACTTAACCAACAGCAATACAGAACACTTAAAAGGGCGGGGAGGGCGGGGTGCACCTTTTATTATGTGTAAACTGGAAGGCAGCAGTTTTTTAACTTAATGGAGGTGGTCTATTTAGGCAGATTCACTGCAGAGGATCTGGATTCAGTCCAAGCTTGACTGTGCGCTTAAACGAGCCACCTCTTCTGCTCTATAAATATGCACTGCAGCACTGTGAATCTGGCTCATCGTGTGTTAGACCTAGTGTTAATGGCTATGCGATTACAGCCTTGCAGACAGGAATACCATATTGTACGTCGGTAATCCCACACAGACAGATATTACATTGTGGAGTTGCAGCAGCTTTTTGTTATCAGTCTGAAAAGAGCTCATTTCCAGTTTACACATTTCGAACAGGATTCCTCTTCTCCCCACGAAGCACGTTCCTGAAAAAGAAGCGTCTGGTAACAAAATAAAAACACAGAACACTTCCTATCTGGCATAAAGTGATGGGAAAAGAAACGACATTGCAAGGGCATATATTGAAGATACCCGCAGGTAAAACCCAGACAACGGGCTCGATCACTTCTGATAAGTGCTAAATAAATAGTCAGGTACTTGACACTTGATACATTTGTCACAATTCCCAGACTGGAGGGAGGGTGGCATGAGCAAAGGACATCTCACTTTTGTTTTATTTAGTAAAAGCTATATACATCGTTATGTTACAAGAGAAGTAACAGTTAGAAACTTCCTTACTATTTTTTTTTTTGCCCTTCCCTATTTTTGGCAACAAAAAAAAAAAAGTTGAAATTAACATATGTAGAAGTAATTTTTTTTTTTTTTTTTTTTTAAACAATACATAAATGCCTTGCCTCAAACCATGCTATACGTCCAGCTTGCTTTGCTGTTGAGCTTATTGAGGCTAAAATAACAGACCTGAATATTATACAAGTGCTTATTTTCACACCCTTTTGAAGGGTCTCAAATCAGTTACGGGACACATATAGAAAATATTTACATTATGGGAACTGCATAAGTTTTGAGGAGAATTCATGCATTCATGAGCTTTTCTTAATAAAACATGTAAAAATAAGACTTGCGCCATGTCATATTATTTACTTATTAAATAATTTTTGCATGGCGTATGGTTATTCAAATTGTTATTTTTAAACAAAGCAAGCCAGGTTTAGCCAAGCAGAAACAAGTTTGTAGTTGTTGAAAAATAATTCACATATCCAAATACAGTAACACTGAGCCAAGCAGAAGGGTATCTAAACAACCTCACATTGGCCTTTGATGTGTAAGCACATAGAATCTTAAAAAATAATAATACAATCACAATATCTTAAAAACTTTCAATACTCCTGTAGAGCTAGTTTCTTTATTCTGATCCAAGACCCTTTCGCGCTGGGTAAATGTGCAGAACAACCATGTGGGGGTGATGTCTGAGGAAGCAGACAGGTTTTGTTGTGTTGTATATTATTTGGATCCCGCAGTAGATTGCAATAAAACTGTGTGGGTGGCTAAGACTTGGAGAGCAGGCAAGGATTTAGCTCAGTCCTTTGTGCATGCCTCGCTAACGTTTGTATTGTTATGGCACACAAGATTGTCCTGGTACTATAAATGTCTTATTCTTTTTTATATTTGTTTATTTATTAAATACTTTAGTTCCAGTCTTTAGTTCCACGTTAGGGAGGCGTGCAGTTTCTGATCCGCTGCAAAATCCTGGCAAATCAGCTTAGCATCCACTGTCTCGGTATATTCACAGTAAATATACAATTTAAAAAAAAAAACAACCAAGGCCTGCTTATTTTGGACCACATGTCAGAGGGCTTCCTTAAGATTTTGCATAAAGCCGAGGACTTTTATGTCACACATTACTCCATGCAAAAGGCGTTGTGCCACTTTTGAGCCTCACATTTTTCAGAAGGTAAAAAGCTTCGATTTAACACTTGAATATTTTCTCTTGAAGCTTCCAGCACCCTTATATACAACGCAGCTCACAGCAACCGTCTGCACCGAAAATCAGGACTGGGTATTTTCCCCCCCTGTAATTTCTCAAATGCATCTCTTACCATGGAAAACAATAGGCTTGTCTAATATTACAACATCTTTACACTGCCCTTCCAGCGACAAAAGCTTTTCACAAGACACTTATTATTTAATAAAAACAAAACTTACAAGCAGGGAACCGAAACATTGCCACGTCACGCTTGGTTTGAAGGGTAAGCCGATCTTTTTGAATGTCGCTGACCAGTGAAAATCTGTCAGTTCAACTTGGATGTAAGCTGGGTTTGCAGATCGCATGATGTTATCTGCTTGTAAAGAGAGGGAGAGGGGACGACGACAATTACAAGAGACCTGAAACTGATGGTGCCCTGAAGTGAAACAGCTTGTCCGGGATTTCATTCTCTCGAAAAGGGGCACGACTGCTCCTGCAGTTTTGGTTTTCAGCTATTTGCTTGCAGGAAAAGGGCTCATAAAAACAATGCTCATCTCCAGCATGGGTTCTGTGATTCTGTACAGAACGGTACTAGCAAGACAAATCATTGAATCCACAGCAATCACTGGACTGCTTTATGGGTCGTCTGTGACTGCTTCTGAAGGTGAAAATAGATAGTGTGAAAGTTTGACCTTCAACTGTTAGTTCGTTTTCCAAATGGCCCTGATATTTATAAGTTCATTTAACAGGCAAGCGTTTGTTTATTAATTTAGGACTAGATTGGAACAAAGACCTGGCTTAGAACATAACTGTTGCCGAAGTTTTAATAGTTTTCTTTTGCCTACTAACACAACCCCCGGGAGTCCTGTGGCACTGGCCTGTGGAAGGACAGAGCAGGAGCATGGCTTGATATTCCGTGTAAGAGTCCCGTTCACTACCACAGTCAAACACAGAGGCACCTGCTGTAAACACACTCTATAGAACCCAGCGGCATGAGCGAGCACATCCTGTATGTATATATAGATGTGTGTGTGTCTGCGAATGGACTGCCTGACCCACATGCTGACTTACTGAATGCAGAAGCCCCTTTTTTCACAATGTTACTGGATTGCGTGACACACTGAGGTACCAGTGTCTGTGACATTGTGATACTGAGTGCGGGTGTTTTGTTAAAAAAAAAAAATAAATACACTAGAGTGATCCAGGGATATCAAGTTACAAACTCAATACGAGGCTGACACCAATCCAAAATCCAGAAGACACTTCTAGAAAGCCCTCCCCCTCTGTGCTGCACATATTGAAAATCCTGTTTTAAGAATTCATTTAGATTTGCTTTGACAATACAAGTGTGGTCATTCTGAATAAAAAAAAAGGTACTGTATGCGCATACAGAAATATAGCATGCATTGTTTTTAAAATCTAAGGCAAGACCTTGTTATCAAATAGTCCAATGGTAAAGATGAGGTAAGATATATACTTTTTTAACCTTTTCAACGCCGCCTTTAGAGGTCTAGGAATCCTGACTCACTAGAAACGACTGAACAAGAAAAGACTCAACTCGGCACAATGGTCTTGTGTGCTGGTTGCCAAAATAACAGTTCATATTTTCAGATTACAGTACAAGACTGAAAAACGATTTCTTGGAGACTTATTTTCGGTATAGTTACAATTGAGACGAAACCTTTGGCATTTTCTTTTACAGATTAATCATATTGAAACCGAGACGTTGGAATACAAATTGCTGTCATTGCTGGTAACAAGAGACATTTGGGGGAAAAAAGGGACAACGCATGCATGACGATACAAAGTACTGCTGTAATCTGCTGGACATCGGATTTATTGCCCTTCTCTTTAATAACGTCATTATTTTAGTTTATGTACTAACCGGCCATCAATGTAAATGCATGTTCTGTAAATTAATTAGTTCCAGGTGCCTGCCAAGTATTTCTCGGTGTACCTGCCACTCTGGATGCCCCTGGATCTGTCATGAATTACAGAAGGTCTTGATCAGAATACTGTGGCATGCCAGGAGACATTCTGTGTTAACTGCACTATCACTATCCTAACAATACACTGAGGTAGACTGTGCCAGAACAGAAAATAAAAATTTTCGCACCACTGTCTCAACTCCTTACTATATATATATATATATATATATATATATATATATATATATATATATATATATATATATATATATATATATATATATATATATATAAACAAATGTACATGCTCTGTATCTTACTTTTTTAATGTCTTTAATAAAATGCAAATCGGGGTTGTACAGTGATTTCTAGCATATTAAAATAAATAAAATATTAATTTCTGTATTTTCCAAATATAAGAATCTTCTGAATTACAAAACTGTGAGAATTATTATTCCGCTAATGTAGTGTAAGAGCTGCTGACATGTTTATTAGACTCAATAGCTTTTTTCTTTCTTTCAACTAAAACTAGGCACCATACAAGTTCAAATTAACATTACACAGTATTTACAAAGCAAGACAAAAAAAAAAAATCTATATATAATGTAGCAATTCTGTAAATGTGACCTCAAACTTACTCTGCTGTGACCACTAAGTGCAGTAGACGAGATTTGTTTGTTATAAAAAAATAAAATTTGAAATCACTGAACTTAATGCTTACGATATTCAACATTACTGTAGAAACACCCCAAAAGTTAAACCTCACTGATAAGCATGCAGTATCCCCATGCTGGTTTAACCCTTGGAGATACACACAACGAGTCAAACCTTTACATTGTCGTTTTTGTTGTTGTTGTATTTAATGGGAAAGAATTGGTTTTACTTCATTGACTTTCACGTCCTAAGAGTTTGCACGGTTGTTCCATACACTTCAGAAGAAGTCACACTGCGGACTGTCTCAACTAAGCTGCTTTGCAGATGTGTCCACACACTGGGAGACAAGTTACAGTGTGCTAGCATCCATCTTAAAAGATACCTGGAGTATTGCTGGTAAGCGGTCATTACGCTTTGTGAGTCGAACACATTGGAGTATACTGCACCTTTATAAGCTTAGGTTCATAAGAAACTTTCATTGCTAAATGCTCCATTTAAAAATAAAACCCACTCAAAAAAAAAAAAAAAAAAAAAAGAGAGATTTGAAGCTTACAAAGATATATCTTTTCACAGAAAAAAAGCTTTTAGCAGGTACATCCCTCAACTGTTTTAAGTATAGGCCTCTTAAGAAAAAGGCACGGCTTTGAGACGGCTAATATATTTACACAATTCCCAAGATAACGAGAAATGAACAAACAAGTTACGCAATGCAACCCGAAGGGGCTGGAGGAGGGGACTGGTTTTAAAACACAAAATCGATTACATTTTGTGGTGCTGTACTGAATTAGATCTGCTGCACAATGCTGGTTTCTGACAGCTGCTCAAATATATATATATAAAACAACAACAACAACAACAACAACAAACAACAACAAAAAGTACATTCAATTCCCCTTGGGTCCTGTGTCGCTATCCCTCTGACCCTGTCACTTCAGAACTGTGACACAGTAATTTGAGTTGGTGCGGAGCATACAAGACTGAGAAATAAAAATAAAAATAACAAAAAAGGAGGATGCAAAGCACACGTGGAAATGAGACCCCGCTGGAAACCCGCAGAGATTAGAGAAAGCGCTACAAGCACAAGCTTGTCTGACCCGGAGATCAGGTTACACAGACGCCTACTGCAAACGCGACGGTAAAAAACGCCTTGAAAAAAAAAATCATCTGACATGCTCCATTCCTGCCAGATCTATAGAACTTCAGGTCTATCACCAAACCCTACCCCACAGGACACAGGCAAACCACAATGCTAACCAGACCTGACAAGGTTTCAGTGGAAAGCCATTTCCCTTGCGATCCTTGCTAGAGTAGGCGACCATTGTAAAAGCAGGAGGATTGCATTGTTGCTATCCATGCTGTTCTGTACCTGTAAAGTTGCCTGCTGCTACTGAAACATAGAGCCCTATTTAGAAGCTCTAAACATGAGTGGCTCCAATTAGCTCTTTCCTAAAGTAACACGCGCTAGTCCAGGATTATTACTAAGCAGGGATGTGAAACCTGCTGCATTTGAAGAGACTTTCTATTCACTTTTTGACAGTTGCTTAAAAGAGAGCCTCGATCAGTTACTGAATATCAAACAGAATTTAAATAAACCTTTAAGTAATAGTGAATAGGGTCCATGCAGTCTTAACAAGACTTTTTTTTTTTTGGTACTCCGTTTTAAACTTTGTGAATGAACCTACATGTCTGTATATGAACCTCTGGTTATTAATGGCATGTCTTAGCGTCTGATAACAGAATACTCCTCCAGTGAAGCCTAGACTACACTTTGCTTGGCAGTCTGATCATTATAAAAATAATGAATTTGATTTTTGGGTTATGGGGGGGGGGGGACACAAAACAACAAAAAGACCCAGACAGAAAAATAAAAAACAGGCTTTGAAGAAAAGAAAAGCCTCTGTGGTAAAAACATTAACACATAAAATTATGTACAAAAAAAACAAAAAAAACAAAAAAACACACACAATATATATATAATGATCTTCTACTGTATACCCACAAAATGTCAAAGCAGCAGCTATTGGTCAATCTGAGGAATTATTTCCGTCCAATCACTTTAAAACAATAATAATAATAATAATAATAATAATAATAATAATAATAATAATCCTTCAGCCGGTAACGCGAGTAAACAAAATAAAAACAATCAAAAGAGATCTGTGTGAAGTTTGGAATTCTGCAGAAAAAAAAAAAATACCTTTTTCCTTGAGAAGATGAGTTTTGTTCCACGAGATACTGTCTATGCCGGTGTCTCGTGTAAACCAGTGAAACTGTTTTACGGAAAAGAATAAATTGCTGTTGTTTTCAGGCCACAGAGATCAAGGTCACTTCCTCTTAAAACCATTGGATTTACTATAAGGAGGTCGGTGATGGGATGGCGTGAGTTTTTCGGGGGTTTTTAGCAGCCTTTTGATAACGGTTCTCACAGTTAATTCCACTGACCAGTCGGAAAACTTGGCAATAAAAAAAAAGGATGATAATTAAAAATATTATGAATACAAACTTTGCATCCTGTGTCTCACACTGTGGCAGTCAAGTAAAAGTCCTGAGATGTGTTGTAGGGCCTTAAAAACGAAGTGAACAGGAAATGTTAGGATGGGCTGGACCTGGGTAATGATAAGATCCGCCCGTTTTTCTTGCCCCCGCTCATATGCGTGTAGGGCACATGCTCCTCATAGTTCCCCTCAGCCCGTTGTCCCTTCCCAAGCTGTTCTCTCTCTGGGAGTAGGAGGCTGGGTCCAGAGGAATGTTCTCCATGTTTTCAAAGTCCATGTCGAACTCCTCGTTCTCCGGGGGTTTGTTCTCCTCGCTGTAGAAGAAGGACAGCTCCTGGAAACTGGGGTGGAGGTCGTCCTTCATCATCTCCATGATCTCCAGGAAGGTGGGCCGCATCTTGGGGTTGTACTGCCAGCACATCTGCATCAGGTTGTGCCTGTGGGGCGGGAGGAGAGCCCAGTCACCGTACCGTACAGAACCACCCTCAGCTTTGTTTTAGGGGCGAAGGAAAGCCGGTGGTACTTCAGATTACCAGGGGCATGAATAGCTGCGTAATTACATTGTAATAACTGATAATTACAGATGGCCCCCAGCTATTACGCGTAACTACTGTTTAATTACATATAAATGGCCATTCAAACATCTTGCTACCTAATGTAATAAACTCCGTGGCAAGGGCTGCTTCCATGTTGCTACATGTAATGTATGCCCTGTATTCTATAGTGTAACTGGAAAGCATGTATAGTACATTTGGATCAGCTTTTATATAGATACAGCTAAAAGTTCACCTGCAAACAGGTGCCTCCTACCTGAAGAGCCTCCATCAGGACCCGCGCTATATTAAGACCATTGTACTCACAAGGCACTGCCACAAGTGTGCCAGTGTGGCTACGACAGCTCAGTTTCACACAGTTTACATTAGCTACAGTGAATTAAAATTATTTTCTTGCTGCTGTTTTTTTATTTTTTTTTTATTCTTAGTTTGATCTAACAGGGATATAAACTGCATTCCCTCATACAGGTTAAAGACTAGATGGCAGTTTTAGC
The DNA here is from genome assembly GCA_030684275.1 of Acipenser oxyrinchus oxyrinchus. Classification (NCBI taxonomy): domain Eukaryota; kingdom Metazoa; phylum Chordata; class Actinopteri; order Acipenseriformes; family Acipenseridae; genus Acipenser; species Acipenser oxyrinchus. The sequence continues at coordinate 27,824 of JAGXEW010000883.1, read as the reverse complement.
CTCGCAAATAAAACCCAGCAACGAGCGATTCAGTCTACCCCCCATACTGTACTGGTGTATTATACATCCCCAAGCCACGAGGAAACCCTACTTACAGCCTCTCTGCGCAGTTGTCCGGGCGGTCCAGATATCCCCCGTCCATGACGAATTTCAATACCTGTTCGTTAGACAGACCCTGATACGGCTGCTCTGCCAATGTGCTGATCTCCCACAGCACCACTCCAAAAGACCTGCAACATTCAAACCATGCCGCTGTTAGCTCGGTGCACATTGTGTGGCTTCTGTATATTTCACTATTTCTGCTTAACTCACCAGCAGTCTGAATGTGCTGTGAAGACTCCGTCTTTCAAGGACTCTGGAGCCATCCATCGCACTGGCAACAGCCCTTTCCCTCCTTTCCGGTAGTAATCGGTTTCGTAGATGTCTCTCGTCATTCCAAAATCTAAAAACGGAATGATTAGCTCAGTGAGCAAACTGAACTGCTGTAAATTCAATACATACAGCTACAGCCATCACCCTATAGAATTAACTAATTTTGCTTCATAAAGTCGAATGACACCTGACGAATAATTACGTTAACATATTGAATTACATACCGCTGACAAAAATGTAAAAATGTGGCATTTCAAAATCTGTATGGGAGGAGATATTCTTTCAGGACGTACCTCCTATTTTAACAGTAAAGTCCTCCCCCACCATACAGTTTCTCGCTGCCAGGTCTCTGTGAACAAACTTCTTCGCGTTGAGGTATGCCATGCCATCAGCTATCTCCGCTGCCATCTGGATCATCTCTTTCAGTGTAGGAGGAGGGCTGCCTGGGTTATTCTGCAGAGGGCATTAGGAACAAAATTAGCAGCCTAATTATAGTTGCAACTTGCACTGACGATCTAAAGCATTCTACAAAAATAAAATAGATTTTATTTCCATGCATGTTACTGTCTATTACTATGACTGCAAGAAAGGGCAACAAGAATTTCGACGCTGCTTTTTTATTTGCAATAACAATCTTTTTTTTTTGTTATCGAGACAAAGGTGGCCATTACCTCTGCCTCGGGCCTCAGTGAGCGCAGGTAACTCTTCAGATCACCATGGGTCATCAGCTCCATCACAACCAGCGTGGGCTGGCCTTTGGAGACCACACCCAGCAGACGCACCTGTAAAGCCAGAGAAGATTACTTTAACCGCAGGACAGAAACCAGGAAGCAGGCGAGCACTCATGTTTTAAGATTTTGCTAACGTAATCAGTATGACAATTATAATGACATAAGCGTCTGCATAGTGATTAAAACTATTGTAGGGAAATATGACTCGTTTTGCATAGCAGTTTGATCCATTCCAACTTTGCGGTTACATTATCTTAGCTAATAAAACCTGGTGGGTTTCATATTCACACACACACACACACAGAGGAGTTGGGTACTCCCCAGAAGACGTCGTGGAGCTGAGCCTGTATCTACATACCACGTGATGACAGACGAATGCTTTCATGACCGAAGCCTCATTGAGGAATTCAATGCGTTCTCGCAGGCTGGCGGACTCGTTAACCGTCTTCACAGCGACCCTCATTTCCGGCTCTCCTTTCACGATGTCCTTTGCGATTCCTTCGTACACCATGCCGAAGGAGCCCTGGCCCAGCTCTCGCAGGATAGTAATCTTTTCACGGAGAACCTCCCACTCATCTGGCACGTACACTAAAAGGGAACAGCGGGCGGAGATTGTTTTGAGTCTGAACCGTCACCTGGAGGAACTTATTGATGTGGTCTCAAAAGCTACAGGACAAGATTTTATATACATACTATATTGTTATTCATATAACCAGCAGGAACACTTACCATCGTTAGCACTGAGGTACTCTGGGTTAGATGAGGCATAGAGTGGTCCTGTTGGTCCTTCTGTTTGCCTAGGACATAAAAAAAATAAAATATTAAAAAGCAGTAAGGTAATTAGTTAGTTAAGTCAAAGATATTTGGCTTCTGTGCTTTTTCTGATAAAATAATGGATTATTCCAAAGCTTACCTCTTCTTCACCACCATGAAGACGACCCCTGCCGCTCCGAGAACCAGAATGATGCAGATTACCGCCCGATGACGATCTTCGCCAGGTTCAATGGTTATCCCCTGCATTACCAAGGAGGAACGATTTCATTTGCTGGAGTTGCCAAATCCTCTAACCAGAAACCTCCGAAAACCATCAGTATTAAAACAGGCTACACAAATCGAATTAGAAATAACTAGAGATAATTCTTATAGATCCGTAGAAATTCACTGCGTCCCATAGTAACAATATGTGCTTGTTAGTTGCTACTGTTATTTTTGCAATTTTTCTATTTTTACAATGTTGAATTGCTGTACTAAGCTTGAAACAGGAGGGACAATTTTCTTTTTTTTCTTTTTTTTTTATTAAAAAATAATATCCACCGAGGGGCCATCAGGCAATACTTGCAACCACTAACTGTTCGGAGCCTCTGCAAGACCTTCACCCCATATGATAGTCGAAAAATTACACTCCACCTTCATTCTCACTAAAGCATTCCCAACTGAGTCGCTTTCCCCACTTACTGAAACGTGCAACACACGCTGTGACACAGCACCTCGGGAAAGCAATTTGCAGTCTTCTTCACAAGTTTATGGCTAATCTAGAAACTCACTGTAATCTTTAACGTAGAAGTAGGCTGGCTCCGCCCACGAGCCGCTCCCAGCCAGCGAGGTTGCTCTGATTCGATGGAGTAGTTCCCCGAGTGCAGGACTTGCAGTTTGTACCCTGATCAGTAGCATAGCTCTTCCTAGAGACACACTGGTGCAGCTCCTGGAAGCAAGAGAGACAAAGCCATGTGTCACTTCATTTGGAAACACTGCGGGTGCTGCGCCTCTTGAAAGTTTTACTGAACGTTGCATATTCAACCCCCGTAAAATGCCACCAACTGCTATGCAAAAAAATAAAAAATAGATGCACTAAATATTTTCCATTAATATCTAGGACGTTAAAAACGTGAATCTACTGCTTTCTATATAGTGCACTGTGCATTTACCTAAGTAATAGATCGTTAACGATGCACATAAAAGCAGTGTTAGGTGCCAGATTTAGAAGTCTGAAAACAGCACTGTTGACCTGTCCGCATCTGCAGCACACCAGTGTCGGTTTCAAAAATCACTTGCCCTTGGACTTGCTCCACATATACTAGGAAACTGCAGACGCCATATAGAAAGTGGCTCTTGCTAATCGTCAGGAGGCAGCTTGTGTCACTCCCAGCATTTAGGCGACATAAGAGGCATCACCATGCCGACAGCAATACTATCAGTGCTTGAGAACGAGGTTGTGGGAGTAATAAAAAAAAAGCAGCAGCAGCAGCAAGGGCTTTTTAATGCATTGAATGAGAGTCGGTGTATCTGAAACCCGTAGCGGCGGTACACGTATCTAACACAGCTTCAATGCTTTCAGTAAGGATACTGAAACATGGCACTCATGGGGCTGACACAGCGACTCACTGCACAACCCTATCAGTATATCACTAACCCTTCACACACACTGGAGCAAACTGGCACGATTTGCTCAAGGACGGGGGCCGAGGAATGAACAGAGAAGCCGTTATTCCGTTACATTGTTTGGATTTCTAAAGAAAGAAAAAGGGGGAAAAAAAAGAGTCTGCCTGGCTGCCAAAATCCACAAAGTGTGCAAAAATATAAAACAACGCTACAGCCATTCATGCTTGAAGTATTTCACCCTTTAATAAAAAGGACGAGCCTCAGTAATGCAAGAGCCGGCGCTTTAAAACACAAGGTGAAAGCATGAGAGGAAGAAGCCAGAACGTCTGCCCAGCCTCACCTCGGTCTCTCCAAGCCTCTTGTAATGAATCTCGTACAGGATTATCAGGCCGTTCGGGTCTTTGGGTTCCGTCCACTTGACAAACACGACGTTGTTCTCCAAGACGTCGTGCGTCACTGGCCCAACGATGTCATCAGCCTTGTCTGCAATTAAAAAGAATCTCAGTTCAGCCTTAAAAGACACGCCGGACATGAGACGTGAAAGCAGTTTCATTTGGAGGACATAATTTCCTTCCTTTTTATACAAATAAAAACAGAAAAAGCATATGTAAGATGGGACAATAAGAATTCATTAGTTTACCAAGGTTTGCAGCCTAGTTAATGATGATGATGGCAACTAGTCAGAAAGTTACAGTGGTGGGGATGGGAAATAATGGAATCCAAGATTGGTAATTGGCTTATTAGCTGTGTACTACTTTGTAATGAATCAAACTCTGCAAATGATCAGTTTGTCAAGTTCGTTATCTCCAAAGAAAGCTGCGTTATCTACCGCCCGGCCGTGTCTTTCTCCCACTTAACAACCTGCAGATTAAAAAATAAATAGACTGAGACGAGCTGCTTGGGTACACAATGGCAAGTGCATAACATAACCTTGGAGATCTGCAACAGAGCTCTTACCACTTACCTGTTATTTACTACGCTTTCTGAATAACTGGGATTTTGCCATGTTATACTGCGGCAAACCTCTGAGAAGGGCTCACGGTGTGTAGAAATGATCAGGTTTTACTTTTCAATAGTCTTTTATATGGATTGGATTCGAGTTACCCGTTTGTGGCAATCGGATTCAAGTGCAAAAGTTTCAGAAGGATGGATTCCTCCGAACCAGGGACAGAAATATGACTTCACATTTCATAGCAGCTTGATCCATTCCTTGTTTTACCATAAGTTTAATAAGATGCACACAGCGGATGTCTCATCAAGCTGGTAGTAAAAGCTGGAATGGGCAAGACTGCTGTGCGATTGGAGTCTAATTTCCATCCCTATGAACCCTTGTTTCCGGAGTCAAAAGAATCCAGTCTAAAACGCAGTGAACGATACTCTACCCTCAGGCATGGTCCTGGCGCTGACGTAAGCAGCGACGCTGCAGCCCACGTTCTCGGCGTTGTGGTTGCAGGCGTGGATCTCGATCCGGTAGCCGGTGAAATGCCGCAGGTTGGAGATGACCAGGGACTCCTTGAACCAGACCTTCTCGGACAGCTTCACATACTCCTCGCTGGGGCTGTCCGTGGTGGAGGTGTCGATGGAGGTGTTGGAAACGATGGCTGGTGTGGTCAGATCCCCGGGGAAGCTGCTGTTTGCCGCAGCACCTAGCTCCCTGCGCCGACGGGCAGGCCTGAGGAAACGGAACAGACAGGGTTAGGTCCCGGCACCAAGCCAGAACAGACAAGCCTCAATGCAGTCAACCCACACAGTGTTGGGAGGTTTATTTGATCCGTTTGTCACTCCATACTGAAACCGAAACCATGTCTGTAATTATATCCTTAATTGGCATCCGGTCGCATGTCTAAATGTGTGTCCTTATTGATTTTCATGATTGTTTGTGGGTCAGCCTGTGGTATTTCCACCCCGGGGCAATGTGCGAGTTTCAGACATACTGCATTATGCAGTACACACTTGTGTGTCAGTGGGCTGTCCCAGACATCACTGTTGTAAAAGGGGTTCCAGTTAGAGGAAACAAACCATGTAATTACGCTGCGTAATAAAGTTTTAGAACAGTGTAGGAAGATTATTCCACTCTGAAAAATATACCGCAATTGAGACGTGTGGAACCAAAACAAATGTAAGATACAACTTGTGACCACTAGATGGCGCCCGCATGTTTATTTTGGGCTGCTAAGACTTTTTTTTATATACTGTACAGTGCCAATGCTTGGCTTTTTCCTTCGAATATCTGATCAACCCATCCTCTGTTTGCATGTTTAAGAGTTACCTCCTGTGTGTACTGCTTCCAGGACTTTTTATTATAAATACAAAGCAACAAACAGTACAGGGCAATTTTTTTTTTTTTTTTAAGTCAGTGTTACTATCTTAAGAGAAAGAAAACCAAAACCAAAAATGCATTTGAGGAGATAAAATGGTCGAGGATCAGAGGCATGCTAGTTCGACTTATGGCAAGCCATAATATATACTTTAGGATGCCATAAAAGGGTGTAATCCTCACGGTTCAGTGATAAATAAAAATGTTCCAAAGATGTAACACAGCGCAGGACGGTTTATATATAAAATAAAAGAACAAAAACACAGCGGGCTGCGGGGTGACCTTGTGTTCCCTCGTGCCACAAGGTCACATCTCAGAAGGAGTCTGAACTGGTTTCTGAATCTGGATAGACTTAGCATCCTTGTTATTGGGTATGGCAACATCTCCAGTGGGATAGAAGCCTGAAGCTTGATATAAAATCGCAGCTATGGCAGCTCACACATCCCACACAGGACAGGAGGTGCCAACGGGGACCACATGGCAGAGGAAACAGAACCTGCTCAGCTGGCCTCCAATCTTGAACAACTGCAAGACCGCACTGGCACAATAATAACAAAAACACGGCCACGCTATTTTAAGGGCCATTTTTTTGGGGTTTATTAACTGTTAACAAACAACTAATAAAACATGTTAATGTATCTAATAATAATAAAATTATTAAAAAAAAACATGTTAATGTACATTATTTATTTTCTGTTAACTATTATACAATATATAATAGGCCAGCTAAAACTGCAAACACCAGAGTCCTATGGATGATCAATCAAACACCAGAGACCCATATGCTTGAAATCGGCTGACATTTTTACTGTAGTAATGTTTAGCAAATTAAAAATCAGGCTTTTATTAAGCCTAAGCTAAAAATGAACAATGTTTGTTAACAGTTAATAAACGGCCCTTAAAATAAAGCATGACCAAAAATTCTTCTTTATTGCCTTTCCCAATCGTACCCTCCGCACTGATCCTGCTCATTGTCATGGCACTCTGTAATCTTCTGGACTTTCCTTTGCAATGGTTCAGCCCTCCCCAACAGAGTGCACCTGTGGAGGCTGTAACTGATACTCCCTTGTACAATTCTTAGAAGAAGCTGTCTTTACTAGCCAGCAGTTACGTTAGTAATTGAAATACTACCCAGATTTTCAAGCTTACTAAACCCTATCTTGTGCAACCTAGGATGCATGAAACTGGAATCAATTATTTGTATTTTTTTTTTTTATGTTGTCCAGTAAGATTCTCTCTTACAATACTAATGAAGCACACTGCATGCTTTACTCTTGAATTGAACAAAGCACCACTTGATTTGAATTCAGGTTTTATTGTAGGTTCCCCCCCCCCAGACTTGCTTCAACACCTGAGCCCAACCTTACCCAGCGTCTTCAGAAACTAACCTCTGTTCTCCATGCAAACGGGGCGTAAAATAAGTGTAACTGTGACTCATCACAAGCACATTTTAAACAGCTGCAGTGTCTCTAGTTAGACAGGGAGACTGATGAATATGAATGAACTTAGTACTGAGTTACCAAGCTGGCAAGTGCTGACATACTGTACTGTATGTATTTATGTTTGCATACACTATTCTTTAACTTTGTAAAGCCTTGTTGAGCTTCACACAATGTATTTCGGAACGCTTTTTGAATGACATAAGGCTACGCTGACAGTAAGAGAGGGATGCTGTGTGGAAGGTTGCTGAAGCAAATCCCAAATTAGTGCACCAAATTATGTAGGTCACCAGCCTGCTATTACTGCTTGCAGGGCAAGAGACAGAGAGAGACAGGGTGAACTTTACCGCTGTGCATCGTTCTTACCTGTCCTCTTTAACGTCATTCAATGCAGAGGACTTTCTGTAAAACAAGACAATCAGCCACTTTCAGGGTGCTTACTTCTCTCCTCACGGGACACACTGACAGGGCTGTGTGATTCAGGGAGATCCGACCCCACCCTCATACGGAGACCAAGGCCTTCCTGCTGTGCTGTCATTTCAATGCAGCATTAAATTAAACCACAGGGGGGCTTTCAATCTGTTTCACTGCTTGTGGGGTGGAAATAAGACTCCCGCTGCACAGCAGTTTAATCCGTTCCTGATTTTGCAAAAAGTTGAATAAGACACACACCTCAGCTTGTTACCTACACACTAGGAGTAAGCTCACATTAAAAGCTGAAATGGGCATCTTATTTCCATCCCTGTGCATGCAATCTGTGACAATTACCCATGTGTGGTAGTGGAAAAGCAAATTAAGCTTTTCCCCCTCCATGCTAACACAGTTTTCAGTTGCCCATATCAAAGTTCGTTTAGCTATTATGACTTGAACTACTGAAATGGTGATAACAGCTTCAAACAGAAGCATGTTGCTTCAGAAGCCGGGAAAAAAAAGTTACCCCAAATTTGCCTGGTGCTTTAGGGTAATAAAACAAAGTAGTGGTTTAACTTTATTGATACTGCCACCCTAAAACACAAACACCTGCTTCAACGCTGACCTCTATTCATGCTGACTGTATTATATTTAGCAATTTTAATCATTTTAACAACAGTGGGATCCATATAGTATTTTGTTCTGCCACTGTTTAGTGTGTCTTGATAATGGCATTAAAAGATGCATTTTAGTACCTAAAATCCCTTCCCCTACTGTACATTTTCTCCAACTGTAGCTCGCTCCCAGGAATTTCAAGAATGAATGGATTTCCTCACGGAATAATTCAGGCAGTTCCACCCTTAGAGTGGGAGAATAAGATTGCAGGCTTGCGGAAACCGAATGTGGGAGACGAAAAGATTAGGAACTGCAGTTATTACCGGTACTCTCTGGCTTCCGGGCTTGTTATCTTTCTTTCTTTTCCTTTCAAACAAACTCGTTACCTGGGCACGAACACCACGTTGTGGAGGTAGTTTTCAAACTTTTTCCTGAACGCTGATTCCTCCGCCTCGCGTTTGAGTTGCGAGTCGGTCTTGGGGCAGGTGCAGCACCCTCCTGATTGATCGAAGTCCTCCGTCTGATTGGCGCTTTGTGCGTCTCCTCGCTGTCTGTCTTAGTAGGTGCACGGACGGCACCTTCAGCCCTGTTTGAAAACAATTTCTCTTTTACTGTATATCTCTGTACTGATTATTTAAATATAAAATAAAGTACTGCTTGGGTCTTGTTTTTGAAGAAACAAACAACTTTAAGACCCTGTTCTTTAAATACAACTTAAGCTACAGTCATTCTTTGTATACTTCTGTTCATATTTTCAGCTCACTTCAATATATGGGGGCATGTTCAACCCATTTTGCTGTACCAGCAGTTAGCCTGTGCTCCCTTACCTTTCTGACAGTAATCGAACCTGTACAGCTCGCTGTCCTCTGGCTGCTGCTGCCAGTAGACCAGGTAGTGGGTGATATTCCCGCTCGATTCCGAGGGCGGCTTCCACTTCAGGATAATCTGGGTCGAGGAGTTTGAGGAGGAAATGGGATCCAGAGGGACCGACGGTGCTGAAGGGAGAAACAAAAGACACACAAATTGAAAATGTCGCGTGACAAGAAAGAAAAAGTTTAGCTTGGTTTAATTTCCAGACTAATATGTCCACTAACTAGAATACCAAGTAGTCTACAATGTCTACTGTGTGCACATTCCTCAATTCTCAACATCTCTCCCTAGCCCCTAGCTATTTCTACCATGCTATTTGGAGAAGGTGGAAGCTGAAAGGTAGCTCATTATTAAAACAGTGAGTTTTCAGTTTAACAATTACTTTTTTCAGATTTAATGCTGCAATAAATATATATACAGTACTGTGCAAAAGTTTTAGGCAGGTGTGAAAAAATGCTGTAAAGTAAGAATGCTTTCAAAATAGACATGTTAATAGATTATATTTATCAATTAACTAAATGCAAAGTGAGTGAACAGAAGAAAAATCTAAATCAAATCCATATTTGGTGTGACCACCCTTTGCCTTCAAAACAGCATCAATTCTTCTAGGTACACTTGCACAAAGTCAGGGATTTTGTAGGCATATAGTCAGGTGTATGATTAAACAATTATACCAAACAGGTGCTAATGATCATCAATTCAATATGTAGGTTGAAACACAATCATTAACTGAAACAGAAACAGCTGTGTAGGAGGAATAACACTGGGTGAGGAACAGCCAAACTCAGCTAACAAGGTGAGGTTGCTGAAGACAGTTTACTGTCAAAAGTCATACACCATGGCAAGACTGAGCACAGCAACAAGACACAAGGTAGTTATACTGCATCAGCAAGGTCTCTCCCAGGCAGAAATTTCAAGGCAGACAGGGGTTTCCAGATGTGCTGTCCAAGCTCTTTGAAGAAGCACAAAGAAACGGGCAACGTTGAGGACCGTAGATGCAGTGGTCGGCCAAGGAAACTTACTGCAGCAGATGAAAGACACATCATGCTTACTTCCCTTCACAATCGTAAGATGTCCAGCAGTGCCATCAGCTCAGAACTGGCAAAAATAGTGGGACCCTGGTACACCCATCTACTGTCCGGAGAAGTCTGGTCAGAAGTGGTCTTCATGGAAGACTTACGGGCAAAAGCCGCATCTGCCTTGGAAACAAGGCCAAGCGACTCAACTATGCACGAAAACACAGGAACTGGGGTGCAGAAAAATGGCAGCAGGTGCTCTGGACTGATGAGTCAAAATTTGAAATATTTGGCTGTAGCAGAAGGCAGTTTGTTCGCCAAGGGCTGGAGAGCGCATACTAATGAGTGTCTGCAGGCAACAGTGAAGCATGGTGGAGGTTCCTTGCAAGTTTGGGGCTGCATTTCTGCAAATGGAGTTGGGGATTTGGTCAGAATTAATGGTCTCCTCAATGCTGAGAAGTACAGGCAGATACTTATCCATCATGCAATACCATCAGGGAGGCATCTGATTGGCCCCAAATTTATTCTGCAGCATGACAACGACCCCAAACATACAGCTTAAAGTCATTAACAACTATCTTCAGTGTAAAGAAGAACAAGGAGTCCTGGAAGTGATGGTATGGCCCCCACAGATCCCTGACGCCAACATCATCGAGTCTGTCTGGGATTACATGAAGAGAGAGAAGCAACTGAGGCTGCCTAAATCCACAGAAGAACCATGGTTAGTTCTCCAAGATATTTGGGCCAACCTACCTGCCGAGTTCCTTCAAAAACTGTGTGCAAGTGTACCTAGAAGAATTGATACTTGATGCTGTTTTGAAGGCAAAGGGTGGTCACACCAAATATGGATTTGATTTAGATTTTTCTTCTGTTCACTCACTTTGCATTTAGTTAATTGATAAATATAATCTATTAACATGTCTATTTTTTAAAGCATTCTTACTTTACAGCATTTTTTCACACCTGCCTAAAACTTTTGCACAGTACTGTATATATATATATTTTTAAAGAATCTCATCTTGGAATCCATCTTGCATTAATTCAGTATACAGAACGACGGTTACAAATTACACCATATTGCTAAGCAAATGTGGAGCTTGTTCTAAGCTTTTTTTTTTGCAGTGGGCACCAGTAAATACACCAGCTCTTGAAAAGCTTCGAAGTACTTAGGAAATCTATTCCATTCACAAAGGTGCTCTGCTACTCTGTGGGTTATTCGTCCCTAGTTTTGTTTTGTTTTTTTGTGCAAGCTGTCAGTAATGGCACTCTACCTGTCATCCATCAACTGACAGCTCTCCAAAAAGCTGTCACGAAAAACAGAAAAAAAAAGGCAAGCAACAGAAACCCTCCAGCCAACTCCCTTATTCTAGAAATATCAGACCAACAAATAGGATGTTCAATTGTGTTAACCAGGAGAATGCCAACACACAAAAAAAAAACCTACACTATCAACTAAGTATTATTAGAACAGAAATGTGATCCTGTACAAGGAAGCAATTCAGACCAATCTCACTGAGTTTATAAACCACAGATGCCCCCAGCTGAATAGCTTTCTTGTATTGCTCTTATAATTCGGGACTATTTGTGATGCGATTTAAGCTTGTTGTCTCCAAAAACAACATGAATTCACGGGCTGTTGTATTACATTGCATTTACATGCAGTTTTCTTAATTATGAATTATTACTACAGCTATGGCCTATAGAATTAACTCACTTTGCTTCATAAAGTCGAATGAAACCTGATGAATAATGTTAATTTAACATATTGAATTACGCACGCTTTGTAGTTTTCCATATACTTAACGAAAAATCTGACAAATTCAAATCCAACATGCAAAAATCTACTAGTGTGCATGCTCCGTTCTGTGATTTGCACAAAGCCCCGCTCATTTGAATTCCACGTCTCCAAGCTCGCTGGCTTTCTTACCGCTGGCGTTGGTTCGCACGTAGATGATTGTGCTTTTTGCTCCGTACACCTGGCGCTCCTCAGTAGAGGAGATGAGGGTCTTGACGAAAATGGCATACTGAGTCCAAGGCTTCAGCCCAATGAGGAGCTTCCTGGTAAGGATTTGGGGTCTGCTGAACGAGAGGGGGTATCGACGCCCTCTATCGCCCAACTGTTGGAGCCGCAGGCGCCCTGCCCGTCGAACTCTGTCAAGTTGCGATAAGGCCTGCAAAGAAGCACCAGCTTGTAATAAACACAGGACTGTTTATCATAAGCCCACTAAAAAATGGAAAATTAAAACAGCTTGTTTTTCATTATTAACCCCATTAAGGTACACAAGAACTGGACGGCAGTTCAAATGTTTTCTTCTTAAAATACATTTGAGTGACTCAAGGGTCACGAGGAAGATCTGGATGAACAGATCCAAGCTGTCACTATATATTAAACCCTCTCTTGTGCACCTCATTGCAAAAATAAGAAAGTTAGCATAATTTGTATTTGTGGGAAACACATGTCCCTTTGTACCATAAAGGGTTAAACACCTGTTTGATATGCTATTATGATTTTTCTGTATCATCCTCTATTGATTATCTGTTGCCCTTTGCCTCCCTCCCCCCCCCACCACCACCCACCACCCCCAACTTAAAGTTGCATGCCCCCCTGGTGGTCATTTTCAGAAATACATCCTGTCTCTTTTGTCTGTTGTCCCTAATGCACTTACGCCTCTTTGTAGAAGACCATGAACCCAAGCAGATCCCGGTAATCCTGGGGCCAGAACGGCTCCCATTTGACGATGATCATATCAGACCTCGTTTTAATGAAAGTGATATTCAGAACCTTGTCTTCACCTAGAATATAAAAAAATAAATACAAAATAAATAAAAGCGAGTTTGTGTAGCGTTTTCTAATTTAAAATGGTGTGTGTACAGCTATGGCCAAAAGTTTTGCATCACCTAGAATTTTAGGATTGAGACAGGATTTAAAAAAGAAAACTATATGAACATAATTTTGATCTTTTATTTAGCATCACGTAAATCAAAAGAAACTACATACATTACATCGCAAAAAGTCTACCAGATGCTACAAGTAGTCAGTATTTCAATATGTCACATTTTTAAATGTGTCAGTTTTTCATTAAGTTTATGGAAAACTACAAAGCTATACGTAATTCAATATGTTAACGTCACATTATTCAGCAGGTTTCATTCGACTTTCTGAAGCAAAATGTGTTCATTCTACAGGGCGACGCAAAGCTTTTGGCCAGAGCTGTAGACATTGAGGGAGGATGGGAGCTCCAGGGCTGTGTTGACCTACATGAGGCTTGGTCTCCATTGTTTTTCACAGCGATGTCGTTGCCTTCCTGCGCCCTTGGTCCCTGTCACCTCCTCCATCTTGTAGATCTCCGACAGGCACAGTTTGGAGTTGAACTGGAAGAACAGCTTGCCCTGGCTGATGGTGAGGTTGTGTTTCACCAGTCCCACAATTGACGCAAGTTCTGATTATCCAATGCATAGAAGGAGAAATTCCTACAGGAAGTGGGGCGAACAAGTTAAGTTTAGCCTTCTCAACGTGTGATAAAATCGCTGCTAAAAGGAGCAGGTTGCCCATGTTGACGGCAGCAAAACTATAGAAACATACACAAAAAGAAAAAACTTTGACTGTATGAAGGCACAGAAGCTGTTTTAATCGTCCCGTACAGATTATAAACCTCAAGCCCCTTTACAAAATACTTACTGAAATAAAAAAACATTTTTTCCTTATAGTTACACAATGAATTTAGCACAGCTTACCATGTTTTTTGTTTCTTTATCATACCTTTACAATGCTCAGCTATGTGCTTTATTACACTGCACTATGATTTTACTATGGTATAAAGCAGGGATGTCCAATCACGGTCCTGGAAAGCCACTCCACTCCAGGTGTGACAGGTAAAATGAGAGAATTACCTACTTCAGGGTCTTGCTGGGGGTTTACTTGGTTCAATTAAACAATTTGGAACAGGGTTGGAACAAAGCCCAGGAGTGGAATGGCCCTCCAGGACCGTGATTGGCTCCCTCTGGCATACGGAATGGAGTGGAGGGATACTTACCCAGCCTCCTGCATCTCCCTCGGATCAGCTTGAGTTTGCGGAAGAAAGACAAGGAGACGAAGCGTAGGAGCGGCGGATCTTCAGGAAGCCAGTGATCTCCTCGATCAGCCCCAGGTTAGCTTCTAGCTCGGCGGCAATGTTATCTGAGAGGAAAGCAAATAAAATGTCAAGACTTTGCTGACAGGCGGTAGCCTTAGCCTCAGTAGAAAGTGTACAAAAGTAACCCAGCTTTCACATAGTTCATTTTTTTTCAACTACAATTAAGTGCACACCTATACAGTCCCACAAATACACGTTGTCATTTACTGTATGATGGAGGTGGAGGGGTTCTGACGGTGGCCTTTGTGATTGGTAACAAACATTCTCAACATGTTAAAGTTTTTAATGTTTCAACGCATTTTTTGCTAACGTAAACTATTATAAGGCTACACAACAGCTGGTAACCGTGACAACATCCTGCACTAATTTAACCTGCACAGAATGCCGTGTTCAGAGACCTGACAAGTGTAAGTTGTGGACGAACTTGCAGATGTTCAGCTTAGGCCAATACACCTCCAGTGAAGAGGACGCCCATAAATACTCCTATAACTGAGATACCATGCTCGAGCCTTCTCCCATAACCACTGTAAGAGAGGCCGCCGTTAGTTCACTTACTCCCTCCGCGCATGTTAATGACCAGGCTCCCATTTATCACGGTGCACCCGCGGAGCTCCTGTGCAGCTGTGACCGAGTCGATGACTTTGGGTTTATCTCCAAACTGACAGATCTTCGGACACAGCCCATCACACGGGGTACAGGTCAAGCTGCAAAGAGACACAAAAACAAAAAACTAAAAATGTAATATGTTGATCCAGATATTCCGCCATTGTGACCAGCTATAAAACACCAACGTCACCAATTGATAGCTCTCATCAGTCGACAATTCATTTCATGTCTTTTTTTAGATAATGACAAACTGTTTCGTTCCAGTTAATGATACGAAACAGATGTGTCCTGTAGCAAACTATATGCATGTGTTTAAATGTGAAGAACGACTAAATGTACAGTATTAAAACACTGCTCTTTAATTCACCGTTAGATTTTTCTCTTTTTCTCGCAGTCGTTATGTGCTGTCAGGCAAACGTGAAAGCCAGTTTATATCACAAACTATGCCTGCATGGCAATCATAATATAAAGCGGGTTCATCGGCACTTGATTTTTTAACTTAGACAAATGTTTACAAATCTGTGATGGCGGCTACTGGTCTGAATTGAATTCATTGAAACAGAATTCTCTCGTCGACTACCTGAGCTAGTTTCAAACCCAGGCAGATTGCTGTGTTAACACCTTGAGTGTAGCCCACATACTGCATGCCTTAGAGAACACAGTCGGTGCAATGGGATGTTTGACGCTTAAACGCTCTGTTGCCAACACTGTCAGACAAGTAATGCAGTGAAGGTCACACATCACATGAATGCTGTCATCATCACCGTCACATGTCTTTGAGCTGAGCTTTCTGAGGGTGGCCTAGCCAATCAGCTAGGGGGGGAATGGGACACGGCCCAGTTCTTTTGACTGGCGATCAGAAGTACAATCCTCACCTAGCTGGACAGCATAGTCATCTAACATGGACTGTAATGCTGTCTGGGGGTGCTAAGAGCAGAAACAACACTCAAAACAAAACGCAGTAGTTCAAAGTAAGAAGGTGGTTAGTTCAGGGATAGCAATAAGACTCCCACTGCATAGCAGTTTGATCCATTCCTGGTTTTACTGTGAGTTTAATAAGACACACTTGAGCTTGGTACCTATACACTGGGGTTAATCAAGCTCCTAGTAAAACCTGGAATGGGTGAAAATGCTATACAATAGGAGTCTTAGTTCCATCTCTGTAGTTATAGTGCAGTGCTGGGGAATAGGCTAGCATTTGCACAGACCTAATCAGCACCCAAAACACTAAATATTCATATGAACATGAAACCATTGAAACAAATTTACAAATGGGAGAATTCATCCCATCACTGCTACTCAGGTTCCTATAAGTTAAGGCAGACAAACGTATGGACTTGATTTTTTACATTTTGTGTGTGAAGCGCTTTGGGATCCTTGTGATGAAAGGCGCTATAGGACATGTGAATTATTGTCGTCGTTGTTGTAATATTTTACTGGTGTAACTATCCTTCAAGGCATGTCACATACAATCAGTCCCGATACTGAAGAATTAAAAAACTGAAGAATTAAAAACCACTACCAATTAGATCAGAAATGTTAAAAGAAAAACATTTGCCTAACCAGATATCTTTAGGAAGACAAGTATTTTTTTTTTTTTTAAAACAGAGATCAGAAAAATACTGTCCCTTGGCTAACAGCAAGTATGGATTTGCTTGTACAAGGGCGCATGTTAAATGCTGCAGTAATTATAATAATTCAGCAAGGCAGCAGAGGTGGCCAAGGGTACAGAAAGCTGTCTTATCTATTAGATATACATGTTTTAATGAAAGCCTTTGTAACAACGGTTGAGAGGATAATCTAGGATGACCCCGTCACCTTGTTATCTTTGCAGAGAATATGCCAAAGCAGAAAGAAAACGTAAATCACTTATTCTTCAGCAGGTTTGCTGACCTTGGGGAAGGAGACAGACCAGCTTGGGTGTTTGTTTTATATAAATACAATACATTCTTGCATTACAAGGCACGCCTTTAAAAGTTCAACAGACAATGCTTTTGGTTAATGCATAAAAAAAGGATCTCTCTCTACTTAAGCTGAAAAATGTTAAGAATGTGCCAAACGGTCCGAGGTTGTTGCTGTTGGCTTCTTAAGTGCAGAGAAGGTTAACGAATACCCATTTGGTTCCACAAAGCATTCTTTGAATAACATGCAAGTTAAATAAAGCCTTGTGAGAAAGGTGGCTCTTTACTGAAACCTCACCGGAATGGAATCAGTGCCATAACAAGTATTGTGAGTGGCTCCACTATTTGACTTTAAACAGAATATTACAATGCAAGTTGCTGTAAGCAACCCTCTACACAGACTCATTAGATATGGAGAGATCTGTTGGGAGGCATTTGGGATGCTTGACTGCTTTTAAATTCACGCTTCCAGTTCAGACCAGCCAGCTAAATCACCTTGTGTTGTTTTAATAAAACGAGATGTGTATGCTTGTCTGGTTTGCTGTCTGAACATCCCTGTGTAACTGAAAATTATTTTGAATACAAAATCCAATTAAAAGGGCTTACACTGCACTGTATAATATAAACACCACAATTCTAACACTTGGGAAAATGTCTGAACTGTTAACATCCCTATTGCGAAGTCAGATGGCAAACGCCAGAATAGCGCTGGGACAGTCAAGTTAATCTGGCCTCGATCAAACTTGTGTCAAACAAATGAAAAATATCCAAAAAGAACCACTGTTGTGTTTTGCAAAATACGTAGTACGGAGCCGAGAGCAGCGATCACGTTACACATTGGGGTGGGCAGATCTCAGTGTATTCCAGTATTAAAGGTGTGACTGAATCCCATAAATGTACACCTGTTAGTCCATCAAGTGGGATCTGAGGGTGCCGACTCAATCACTCAACTTTGGTTTGCATGGTGGCCGTGCCAACTCTCTACAATCAAACACAATGCAGCCGATTTACTGTTTAATCTATTCATTTTACCAAAGCAATGCTGAAGTCTCCACTCAGCAACATGCATTGACAAGCTGTTCAATGCTTGTGTTGTATAGTATGTTGTTTTGACTGCCTTGAGACTCCACTTAAAGGGTACATAAGGACCTTTTATTTTACTGTGCTACATGTTCCTATGTGTTACTACAACTGTTTATGTAAGGTATGTGTATCGTTTGAATTTTGTTTTTGTTTTTTACATTTTGACCACTTTTTAAACTTTTAAATTGCATTCCCTGCCTCAAGATGGCTTTCCATGTCAAGATGGATCTTCAGAACTACATTTCACATCATCCTCTTGCTCATATATGTAACTGAGACGGACTTACCAGTGAGCAAGAGGATGATGGGAAATGTAGTTCTGCAGGTCCATGCAGGTACATGGGAAACACTTAAGCAGACCATCCATTAAAATGTCTGACGATTTTCATTGCAACACACATGTATCAGTGCTCTGAAAACAATAGGGAACTAAAAACACTAAAAATTGCGCAAGTAAAGTTACAAAAGACAACAGTGTACAGGGAACTTCCTGTTCTGAATTCTGAAACACAAAGTACTGAAAAACAAACAGGAGGGTCCCGGCAGAGTCATACAAACTTGTATAGAAATAGAAAACAGACATAAGAATAGTTTGAACTGGATGAACAGAAACAGTCAGCACACACATTCATTCAATACGCATCAAATAAATGCTCATTTCTGAGCGTCAATAACAGCTTGTTACCAATACACAGTGGCTTACTCAGCTTGTGGAAAACCCTGGAATGGATCGAACTGCTAGTGAAATGGATTATTGCTTCCGTCCCTGCAGATCGTACCACCTGCTGCTCTTTCATCCAAACCGGTGCAGCGCTGATAACAAGTGCAATCACGTTAGAATACAAGCAAGTAAAAAAAAAATTTTAAAAATGAGGTCATCGTCTTAGTCAAGCAAACCTTTGAACCTTTCCCGGGCTGAACGTTTCAAAGGTTCATGCACTGAATGTGTCTTATCTGTGCCTTGGAATGCGGGTCACTGGCACTGCATGCAAGTGTCAGCTGCTCCAGTGCCCACAGAAGGCACTGTTGTTTCACACACACACACACGCACACACTAGAATGTAATATTTGTTTTCTACTCTAATAAGCATTAGAGCTTTGCGGGAGGCTGTGTGTTTCCATTTAAGCTACACTATGGACTTTGATTGTGCAGTAAATGTATGGAGGCTGTATCACAAAGTCCTACAAAAAACAGAAAAAATTAAAAGCATGCCTTGTGTCTGAAACTAATGACTTAAAGACTTTTAAAAATGCATACAGTAGAATTTTAAAACTGCTTGTGGCACATTTTTAAAATTAAACGGTTATTTCATTCTTTCAGTTTGGGATATGCATGTTGAAATGTTCTTTAAAAATCAAATACGCTTCCAGATATGTAAACAAAGATTAAAATATCACTCTGAAAACTAAAGTTGCATATTACAGTAAAAATAAACCAGGTACCCTATTCATGTATCTGTTAAAGAAAGTAGTGAAACACTGCAGTACAATGTGTGTGATTCAATGTCATTTATGCATTCGCTTCCATTTGGTTGTACCTCCACAGTCACTGTGTGTATAATTGTACCATGTTAAGTTTCCTATCTATGAATCTATTTTATAATGCATATATGTTTTTAAAAGTTATGGCAGGGCAACTTCTGGAACTCCCTCATGCAAACTGTTTACAATTTGTAAAAATGCCATTTCAAATGTGCGACTGAAGAGGATATGACCAATTACAAACACGTATTTGTTCTATCTTTTATTTTCCTTTCAAAAATCCAGACAGAACAGCAGCTTTGACTGCAATGTCTTCTCGGGGCCTCACAAACAGCAGGCAGGGATTCATTCATGTGGTCGCCGACACACTGCAAAAGTGATCAGCTAGGCGAATTCATTCACAGCTGAGCAAAAAAAGGCAAAAAGCCATCCGTCTGAACAACTGCACCGCAAGATGCCCAGGAGAACTGCTTAAAACAGAAGGAGTAACCTCCCTTCCTTTGAAGTGCTGCACTAAATTAAAAAATTAAAAAATATTCCTGACTCTGCTGCTAAACTTTCATGCTATAAAGAAATGATAGAGGTGAGCGTGTGTGTTTGTGTTTGAGGGTAGGGGTGGGGAGGCACAGAAAATGTTTTTGAAAAGCCTGGTTTAGTATTGCAAGACTGCCTCCTGGCCAATAATTATTTTTCTGCTTGATGGGTTGGAAAACAAGTGCACTACGTCCACAGCGGAATTACAGATACCCGAAACAACATGGGCAAGAGCACTCCCAAAATCGTGCTTCCGTCAAAACTATAACCCTCGATGATGCAAGACAACGGCATAAAAAAAACGCAACATTTCAGCCTCTTATTACAGGGGAAGAAAGACCCTGCGTGCCCAAACAAAGGCTGCTAGTGTTCCCATGTGGCTGTGGTTTCCCAGCACGAACTCCCTTTTGTGCTAATTCTCTGGTTATGAGAGTGTAATTAACAACCCCACAGGAAGACTTGCGTGTGTGTGTGTGTGTCAAGGACCAGGTGGGCTGCTTTATATTGGTCCATTCTGCATTCTTTACAGGCTGATCAATCTGAACAGAGCAAGCAGCTTACCCGACTGTGCTGATTGGATATTACTTTATGTTACTGACCCACTATATCGTGTTCTTAATAAGAATGCAAAGTATTCACTTTGTCTTCACCCCTTTCAATTTGTATAAAGATAGACCCGCACACCCAATCGCAAACATCCCATTAATGTTACTGGAGAGACAGAAAGTCTAAAAAGTCTTTTTGCAGATACATTTTGCAACAGTCAACTCCATTGCAAACGATACCGATTCACACACAGACACACACACACCTTCATATGTGGTTGTTATTTACTCTAATAGACAGAGGATTAGCACAAGTTCATAAGAGACGGTTACAGTGTATAGCTTGTATTACGGTAGTGTTTAGACCTTCTTGACGCAAAGACGCAGAACGATATCAAATAATGCATCCCAAAACAGAAAATAGAACAATTCGTTTTCTTGGGGATTTTTTTTTTTTTTTTTTTTGACGTATGTCGTTGGGATTCTATTGTTCCAAATGTATTTTTTTTTTTTTAATTATTTTATTATTCTTACATTTTTTAGATTTAGATGAAAACGAATCGACAGCTTTCTTTCAAGGAAAATCTGATCTCGCCCTCGGGCATTCCACTGTTCTTTCAGTCTCAGGAAAAACTAGACAAAAGGTCACTCTCTCAGTGTCACCAGGGACAGGATTCCATATTGCAGCCAAGGATATTATCAAAGGCTGGATGCCTTGGAATTTTTCGAAAAGCAGAACAGCCTAGCGGCACAGAGGTCCCCACTCCCCGAGGTGGTACGAGCGCAGGTACATGGTCCAGTCCGGGGCGGCAGGATCTGCGTTCCTCTGAGATGCAGAGCGGAGACACCCCCCTGTATAAATCCACCCTCTCACTACTGCGACGCAAAGTATTCCAGAAGGCTGGTGATGTTGCAACAGTTTCCTTGTTTCCACAGCACATTGAGAAACACTTCAACGTGCTGCCGTGTGCTTATCTGGCCGTCTTCTAAGTGCTGTTGACATGGTAGCAACCTGCCAGTCCAATACCAGAGACCCCCCAGAGTGAAGAAGACATCGGACACGCTCCAACGCCATTAACTCCAAAAACTTTATTTTCAATGATTTAATGAATGTGTACCGTATGAATGTACAAGATAGGAACACCCCGTCAGGCGTTACACACTTTAAAGTATGAAATAGATGAAGCATGTGATATCTTTGCAACACCCTGGTAAGCATGGATTTGGAAGTTAACAAGAGAAACGGCACTCCGTGCTGTGAATGGGAGCCTTTGTGACGTCTTGCTGATTGAAACTGTACTGTGTCGTGTTTGCAGGGAGATCACACTTGTACAATTATGTTTCGCAGACTCCATCCTAATCTGTGCAACACTGGGACGCTGGATATGACAGTGAAGCAAGGCGCGGACTTTCAAATTAAATCCTGAGTTTGATATTTTTGTATTTGTGCTGCTCTTGTGAAAGACTTTCTTTCCCTTGTTGATGAAACACTGGGTTTTATGGCAGGATAAATACACTCGACTTACTTTAATTGAAAAGCGTGTTTGTTTATTTGCATTACTTTGCTTTAGGCCATTCCGACAAGAGGCTGTACATCTGTGGGGACTTGGCTAACCTCTGCTACTGTTTACCAAACATGCGTCTCAAGTGAGCACACACAGTACAGGCAGTGGATTTCCTTCTGCTTTTAACCCTTTTAATCCTGGATGCCCCTGTAGGTTGCAGTGGGTTTTGTACCCAGGCTCGCCCAGACCGGCCAGCTCAGCTATACCTGGGGATAAGGCAGTGGAAACGACGCATGTGTTCCCAACATGCAGTCTGGAAGCAAATCCCAATAATCATCTGAGGGTGTGTCTTCCACAGCATCCCGGATTCTAACCCCTCTTGCCTGACTATCTAATTAAGCTGCTCCTCATTCGCTGCTGTAGAAAAGGTGTCTATCTACACAGGGATTTACACAAAAATGTTGCCCTACAGGGCGTTGAATGACATTGAAATGCCTACAAGGCAGGGGAAGGGAATGCTGTAAAAGCGTTTGCATTTCACTAAGTGTTTTTAAAAAGTAATTTAACAATTGTTACTGCTGTTTATGCCAATTTCTGCCCCAAGCAGATTTAGTTTTCGCTACTGTAAAAGGCATGGAAAGAAAAACACATCTATAAATGACAGTCAGTCGTATTAGTTATTTCCACATTATTTCAATGTTACTTTTCTTATCTTCTTCAGCCCTTATGAAAGTAGCACCCAGCTCCTCATGTCAAGTGAGATCATCTTACTAGTGCATCATTTTAGACTTTAGAATGATGCAAAACTTTTGGCTACAGCTGTAGCTTGGATGTCCCACAACAAAGCCTGTATTACGTCCTTGAGACCGGTCTGAACGTGTTGTAGCTGTGCCTGTTTATTCTGAGCTGGAAATTAATAGGATGATCCCCATTTAAAGCCGACTAATATTATCCCAAATTTGACAAGCAAGCCATAATGCTAATCCAGGTGTGTCTCCCCCAGTCTCACTCACACTGTGATATTTGTCAACATACTGATAATTTACAGAGCGGTCCTTACCTAGGGAAAGGCGAGTAAGGTCCAGTCACACTTTAATTCAGTCACTGAATTACTACGTTTGTCCAAACAGAAGCCAAGTACAGGATTGTAGGTATGCTGGATCTTTTTTATGCACTGAAATATGCAACATCGGGTCTGTGCTGTTAGTAAATATTACCTGTGCACTAAACGTGGTAGACATAAAACTGTTATTATTATAAATCATGTAAGGATTAAGTACATCTTATCCTGTGTACACGTCATCCAATGCACAGAACACACAGTATAGTTCTAACTGTAAAAAAAAAAAAATGATATAGTACGGGTTCTGTGTAAGATACCAGCTGATTCTCACCCACTCAGGGTCAGAGCCGCTCTGAGCCGTCATGGAGTGTATGTATCAGCGTGTATGGTACAGCACCCTATACAACACTGTGCGCGGTAGCATACAGCGAAGCTGGGATTGGGATTGGAACTCACGTGGTGGTGTTCATGGTGTATCCCGATGGACACTCAGGGATGCACTCCCGTTGTGAATGACGTACTGGTCGCAGCCCTCCTGCGGGTTCTTGCACTTGTTGTGCAGATCCTGGCAGAACTTCGAAGGGGATGCAGCGCCAGCTCTCAAGCGGTAGAAGCCCTTGGGGCAGGCGGCGACACACCTGCCCTGGTGGAGGAAGTTCCGCACGCCACGCACTTGCGGGGTCGTCGGGCTCCGAGCAGCTGCCCAGACACTCCTCATGGCAGCAGAGGAGGTTCTTCGTGCAGGCTCTGTACTTGCACGTCGTCGGGCAAACTGCAGAGAGAAAAAAAAAAATGCGTCAGCGAGGGAAATGTAAAGAAGGAACTTTTTTGTTGAAATTTGAGTTACGCATTCAATCTATTTCACTATAGTCTTACTTGCAAGCATGGCTAAGGATGGGACCTGTTAAGACTATTTTTCAATACTCTATCCCAGATATTACTGTGCTATGAGCATCATTAGACATCCAATGTAAAACTGCATATTTCAGGTCTTTTACTTGATCAACAAAACAAATTGGCAACACACCAGGACCATGTTGTACTTTTGTTTCATTTCCATTTTGGCCGAAAATGTGCCAACATTATTCTTGCATCACGTTCAGCAGAAGTATGCGACAAAACCAAGAGGTTTGCTTAAAATCAGAAAACATCACCACTAAGCACACACACAGCAGATCCACTGTAAGCAAACCATTTTAGTCACCAATGCACAACAGAGCTGCTGTCACTTTCGTTTCAATATGAAACGATGCAGAGCTGCTTGTGTCCAGCGCTTTGGAAAGTACAGGAGAGGTTTTTTTTTCCCAATGCTGGGGTAACTGGTTGACTTTTTCTCAGTTAGTTTTAATTTTTGTATTTTTTTTTTTTATTCTCAGCTGCTTTCAACGCCTCAGAAAACCTTCAAAAGAGAGCGGTT
Organism: Acipenser oxyrinchus oxyrinchus; assembly: GCA_030684275.1. NCBI lineage: Eukaryota > Metazoa > Chordata > Actinopteri > Acipenseriformes > Acipenseridae > Acipenser > Acipenser oxyrinchus. Next base: position 3,405 of record JAGXEW010000883.1, on the reverse strand, counting down.
TGTTTTGATGGTACAACAGCGATGGACGACCCGTTAAAACTACTTTACTTCCAGTGTCAGAAGGAGCGACTTTGTCCTCGTTAACTTTCTCATTTTGGGACTGGTTCGATTAACTTTCAGTTGCCAGAGAAAGGCGTTTTAGAACAATTCATTCAGATATTGAGCAACGGATTCTCCTTTTTTTTCAACAGCAAAATTAACTGAATTGGGCATGTAACTGCATACAAAATACCATTCCACACTGCTGTACTACTCCATAAGGGGGATACATATATATTTAGTCATTTAGCAGACGCTTTTATCAAAAGCGACTTACAGATAGGACCTTGGTTTTACGTCTCATCTGAAGGTCCAGACTCTACTAGAGATTAAATTGCTTTTTTTGTTAGTACGACAACTCCAATTCACAAGAGCCATTCAGAACACGCATTTGGAAATGTAATGAAAACGCTGCACAATGAGCCGCCCACTCCTCCAAGCATTTTAATTGAATATCAAGCTGACCAGCACTTGAATAAAGGGGATGTGCCCATTCAGTCACATCTGAATAAAGGATCTGTTATTACCCGCAATGACATCACTGAGCTGAACTGTGTTGGGAAGAGAACAAAATGAGAAATGTATGCCTTTTGGTTGGGCAGCAGCCTCCCAGGGGTGAAATCTGGCTACTGTATTTTGGAATTCAGCATGCAACTGCTTTATAGATCGGTTTAAAAGGTTTTATATGTTGTACTTCTTCAGGGATAGAAAAAAAAGACGTCCCGTTGGCAGTTTGATCCATTTCCGGATTTGACAACTGTCTTAAAACGGTTTGTTTTTCTTACCTGTTTAAAGGGGTCCTAATGGCAGCCTATGAAACCAAGGTTTCAAAGCCATGCTTATTACAGCTTGAGAAAAAGCACAGCACGTGTGTTCTGCTTGATTCTGCGTTTGTTTCAAAACCTGTCGTTGGAAGACAGCTTTCTGGCAGCCTGGTGAACAGCTCTGTGAAACAGACAGTGACCACAGGCAGCATCATAGAGGACGTATTTATTTATCAAAACTGTTTTACCCGGGGATAAATCCTCACTTTCACAAGTGTCCTGGGAGTCGCCCACTGTGACAGCAGGCTCCATTCACTTTAGAAACACATACATAATTTAAAAGCACAGAACAAGTTCAGATACTGTACGAAAAATAATTCAGTAGCAGTATCGGGAACTGCAGTGGTGTATTTACTACTGGCAGATATACATTGCAATATACAAGACAGATAGGAGGCTGTGTGGTCCAGTGGTTAAAGAAAAGGGCTTGTAACCAGGAGGTCCACGGGTTCAAAACCCAGATCACTCAGAGCAAGTCACTTAACCTATATATGTGTGCTACTGTCAAAAGACCTTCCTAACTTCACATGAGGCTGTCTAGGTGAACACTGCATTACTCAATATTTGCACATCGCAAACGGCTTTATAAAAAAGAAATCCCATTTACATAAGTACAACTTTTAATTGCTCCAATTACCTGGGCCCCTGAATTTAATTGCCCGTTACAGTGGTGCATGACTGCGAGACAGACTGTAGGCATTCACAGGAGGATTCTATGTTACATTATGCACTTAAAGGGGAGTTCCAATAAGCTGATAAGAAATGATGGACAAAAAGGCCCTTTATTAAACTGCACTGTACAACGTATCCCTTTAAAGTTTCCTGCTTTTCAGTCTATAGCGGAATTCCTGCTGGGCTGGTCCAGGTTGATCCAGCCCCATATCAAATCAGTGCCAGAATCAATTTCCATCTGCAGCAATGAAACAGGGCTGGCATGAAAATGACACCAAGACGGGGGTTGCATTGTGTTTGGTCTTTTTCTCTGTGTCCCCTTTTCATACTGTGCTATATCTATCACATGCGTGGAAGTCCACCCTGGAATAATGCAATGGACGCTGGTCAAAGAAGACAGAGCAGAGTCGACATTAAGAAAATCCCTGGGCGTGCATGGATTCCCAACACCTCTATTGTGAGGTCGACAGTAAATGCAACATGTTTTGCAGCAGATGGGGGTCTTTTTATATAAATGTAATCATTTTTATAATCTTTTATAACAAAACTCTGAAGTGCGTTTAGTATCAGAAACCGATTTGATCAGACACAGACACACACATGCTAGGCTGGAATGGCACAGCCCTGAGACACCTTCAACTCTGCTGCCAAGCTCCATCTTCCACAAGACAAAGGTCAAGGCTCTGCCTGGCTCTGGGGCAGCTCTTTCACGCAAGTTGTGATGAAAGACCGTACAGCAAAGGCGGTGCCCTTACTGTGGTTCTAAATGCTGATGGAGTCACATGACCCAAACCTGCCACTATTCTGTTCCGATCTGCTGAATTCTGTAACGTTCTACAAAGTGTGTTTTTTTTTTTTTTTTTTACTGAGGGAATAGCCCCATAGTGGTGAAATCCTAAACTATTGCCTAAGCTACTGCTCTCTGGAGCAGCACGCTTTCCAGCTTTTAATTTCATACATCACTGGCAATGTGGCTTCGAAGAGAGTCCTAGGAACTACTGGGTAGGTTTAAAAAAAAAAAAAGTTCAAACAGAAAGTGCTGAATCGAAAAAAAGAAAAAAATACCCCAAAGAAAAAGAAAAAGCTGAAAATATGAGCTAAATCTGCGCTATAACTGAATAACGTTCACGCAACAAAATGTTTTTTTTCCCCCCATGGTTTGCACAGATAGCAATTTTAATATGCGCCTCATTAGACCCAACTGAGCTTGATTATTCCGTGCACATGTTCTCAATACACTGTTTATATACAGCGCTGCTGTTAGGACCCTCACAAGCAGTAAACACATATGCAACGGAAAAGATCCCTAAAGATGAGCAGAGTGCTGTGGCAATGCAGTCACATTCATTATTTATAGAAAGCAGGGCCGCTCTTCAAACTGTCATCCGAATTTGTGAACGATTGTGCTGATGTATACGGATCACGAGTAAGAGGAGTTCAGTGGTCATCACGACTCGGCTCTGTGACTAAAGCACAGTATTTGCACGGGCGAAGACCAAGATCCAGACAGAACTGCTCCGTCATCTCTTGCCCCTAGGCACAGCACAGGCTTTGCATGTGCCTTCTCCCTACTCAATTACCAGTGTTACCAACACCTTTAATAAGATACGAAACGAATAACACCACAAACAGGTTCCTCCTTTCAGCTGCCAAAGCCAACATGCTGCCCAGGAGCAACACACCCAGAGAGCACGTACACCCCAGACACATGCATGCATTATAAAAGACATGCCAGACACAGACAGCATGCACAAACCAGGCAAGCACAAAGCAAATACCCTGACACTCATTACAAGCCAGCACATAAACAGCACAGTTCAGATAATTTCTTCATGAACAAATCACAGCCAGACACACACTGCAAGATATT
>JAGXEW010000882.1:0-44037 GCA_030684275.1 Acipenser oxyrinchus oxyrinchus | reverse complement strand
ATCCTTACAAATAAAGTTTTACACTTTTTATATAATTCCAATTCAAAGAAAATACTATAAAATACAATAAAGATTCTGATCATTAGTTAAATATCAGCGATTTAAAATAGCATCATTAATGATGTTTTTGACACAATTTTCGCGTGTCTGCAGATTTAACCCTAATTTAAAAATAAATAAAATAACACTCAGGAGAAGGCAGGTAAAACCACAGAATCAAAACCCTCCACTGTAAGTATTTTTTAGCTCCTTGTATTTCTTTAATCCAGTCTGTTGGTTCTGTGGGAAACCTCGTCTGAAAAAATAAATAAATCAAATACAATTTTAGAAATCAGGTTTCACAGCTCCAGAAGAAGCAATTTGTGGTAATGTCTGCATTAGCACAGCTGTTACACCTGATACTGCGCCAGGGAGCGCTATAACCTTCAAACAGCAAACATAAACACATTCATGGTCTGATTGTGTTCCCATTGAAAAGCAATGTAAATGGATGCCATTTCTAGAAGTGGCAGTCTTTTTGCAAGATCATATCCAAAGCTTCTTTTTTTTACAAGTCAATTTGGTGATAAATAAACTATGCACATTTTTACCCCTGTTTTTCTTTCCTCTTAAGAATGTCCGATTATGTTCTCTTGTCACAGCAATCTCCACAGCCGTTCAGGATATACCCAGGCGTTCTAAAGCGGATGTCGGCAAGCTACCAGTTTCTGGAGGACAAAGGTCAGCCCTGCAGGTGTCCGCTTTGAGCTCACCGGGCACCTGGCCAGTAGGGGCAGCTGTAGCGCACTGCAGAGTGTCTCTCATGATTTTGCCTCAGTAACCTGCAGGAGTGCCAGAACAACACTCCCCAGAGAGTCGCCAACTTCACACAGCCAGGCGAGCAAACACTCATGCAACAAAACACTGACTGTGAGCAGAAAATTACCCAAAAAATTAATAAAAATAAAAAGCATATTCAGCTTCTGCACTGCTTGTCTAATTCTTAGTAATTATCCACCAATTTGTTTTTTTACCAGTCTAATAAGCTGCCTTTAACAGCAAAAACAAGATCAAAGCCACCTCGACAGTAAAGTAAAACAAACAGAAGAGGAGTGGGAGTGCCGTTACTTACAGTTAAAGCGAATGTCAGCATGCACCCCAGACTGCATAGTTTCAAAGGTAATTGGAATGAATGCATTAGCATGTGGTTAGCTCAGTGGGGGTTGGGGGATCCATGCCTTGGAGGAATGAACATGATCTATGGAGTTCTCTTAACCCGCTCTACCACAGCCAAACTGCAGCTAATTTTTGTAAAGACAGAGTCGGGGGTTTACATAAATTTGTAGGGACTCCAATATTGGCAGCTGTCCGATGGCTCCACTGGACACAGAAAGGTTTCCCTCTACAGATGAACTCTTTCCCAGCCAGCTATAAAGACCAGCTCACTCCTCTCTTTCCACTTGAGCTGGATCGGCTCCTATGGATTTTCAATGGAAATTCAGATTTCTTAACCTGATAGCAGTAATCCATGACTTCAGACCCTAACATCAGATCGGTGATTGGAACGTGCTGAAAGCTCCACCACTGGTCCACTACTTCCTGTGGAGATAAAACAAACACCTTCTGTAGGGTCTTTAGACCAGGCAGAGCAGGGCACAGCTTCAAGATCATCGGTTCACCTACTGTATGTAGCAAACCAGATTCAATAGCAGCCCTATTTCTAATTTTCCTCATGCCAGTCTCAAAGACAGCCTAGAGAAGAGCAAAACCCAACAGAACACTGTCAAAATGTCATTCAGTCTAAAAGAATATTTGTCATCGTGATGTACGACTTGCTAAGAATATCTTGCTGGTTACATCAGGAATCGCATGCAGGCTGCTGTAAATAAGCTACACATTTCCTGGGGACAGGCTTGGAGAGTCAAACCTCAAGTGGGCTGTCTACCTTCCAAGCAACTTTGGGCTTCATCCAGCACCCAAAAACCCTTCAGACTTAGTGGGATCAATTAATCTAACCAGTAGAGGGTTTTGTGTGTGCCTGATGATGTGCGAGGGTTCAAGCTTGTTGAAGCTGTATAATATTACTGTCTTGAGGAGCTGTGCATTCCTTTCCAGCCAAGCACAGACGTTATGATTACATACTAGACATTTAGATAGGATGCCATGGAAACAATGGATTAAAGCATTTATGAGGTGTTTCGTTTTGCTTGGGAGACGATCTGTGCTGATGAAGCATACATGAAAGAAGAATTCAAAAGAATATAACCTGCCTGTTACTTTTACCCGACCTTCAGTGTCCTTCTTGGGGAAATGCGTAATGCAAATACCAATCAACCTCTCCCTAGCCTCCAGCTTAGCATGGTCTATTTGCATAACAGTTTATCATTTGTACACAGGTAGATAATTCAACTTCTAACTGCCTCGATTTTGCATTGTCACTCAATTTTCCTAGCCTCCTGCAAATTTCTGATTGAAATATACTATAATCTGATAAACTGTTGATTTTCTACAAGTAGTTTTAATGTTTCAGGTACTGTATTATGTGATTATGAGAACCCTCTTTAAGCGCAGGTACTGTTTTATAATGATTTACCACACGTCCTGTGCATTATCAGACATTGCTGCGTTTTACTATAGTCACTGTCTTTACCATAGTGTACTGCACAAAACATTTATAACAGCCTATACTTAAAAAAAGAAGATGGAGTTAACCAGCCAAATAAGAAAATATTGCTTGAGGTTTTTCTACTTAGATGTCTTGTCTTCTGGAAGCTATGAAGCAACATAGTTTGTGTGCTTTTGCTTATTTCTTATTCCAATAAAGGGTATCAGTTTACCACACTTTTGTGTTATGGTCAGCTAAGGCTGCTGTCTCAAACATGGGCCAGTTGTTGAGAATGTATTGGGAACTGGCATGATGGAAAAAGTTCAAGTAAAGCAGCCGACATTACTTTCATTCTCCAGTTAGCAACCACATCAACCATTCAGTCGAGGACCGCTTGTCAAGTAGAGACTGCCCATTATGCTAAATCAAATGTATGACTACTGTCTACTGCGGTGAGATCACCGAACAAGGCCAGCTACAGTGGAATGATCCATTAGTAGAATGTTACCATAGAGGTTACATTTTGATATTGTGACATCATTACAGGTATTAACCAATAAGAACTGTCATCCACGGCAGTACAATACTACTGTTCTCCTGTAACAGTGTGCCATTATTGGTATGCTGTCATCTGCTAATAGTTCGCTAGGTGGATCTCAAAGTTATTTGAGGGAGCAGGATTCAGACAAAGGCTTCCACTGTGGTGGTGCCACCAAGCTCCAATTTATTTCACACAGCAACAATATAGAGGATTTGATCTGTGGGAACCAGGAATGATGAAGGCTAGGACTCAACCCGATCTTAAGGCAATGCCATGCACGAAAAATAAAGGCTGTGCTTCTGTTTCCGGTCATAAATATTTCACTGAGCAAAAAAAAAAAAAAGAAGCTGCAGGCTTCGAGATCTGGTTCAATTGATAATGAATCACACTCCAAGAGAGAAAGCCAGAGAGGCGATGGGGAGCTGAAGGAAAGAAAAGAAGCATTACAGGACCTGCTAAAAAGACCCATTATAATGATGATGCAACTGCTATTCCAGAGAGGGGGGTTACTGTACATTGCTGCCTGCAAGGTGTATATTAGTCATACCTCTTACATTGTAGCTTTCTTCCAGCTCACAAGCTAAAAATCCAATTATTACACCCGGTTCTAGATGTTAAACAAAGACCTTATGGCATTTCGTGAAGGATCAGGGTTTTAACCACAGCACATGAAGTCCCCGAAGCTGACCTGTATACAGTAAGAATGGGTTTGCACTGGCTTTGAATGAGGACTTCACTTCAATTCAGTGTCCCAGTTCTCAATGCATGAATGACACTGCTGAAGGCACAAGATAAAAGGCACGTTTCTTTTAGGGCCTTCTGCAGATTCCACCGAGATTTTCAATCTGTGCATTTTCTGTAGCTCACTCCAACTCAAACAATACTAGGATCAAAGAATTTAAAGTCAGTACTTACCTTAATAGAAATGGCTTGAGTTTGGCCTGACCCATATGATAGTGGCTGTTTGATTCACTGTGGCAGTCATTAACAGGCACTGATTTAGAAACGCTTTAAATAAGTTTTGCAAAACCACTAATGCATGTACTGGTACATACAAATCTAAAATAAATGAGGCTAAATCTGTCGAAACGTCTTTCAAAATACTATTGGCATGCTTAAAGGGTGCAACTATTTATTTTTTTGCAAAGGGACTATATATATATATATATATATATATATATATATATATATATATATATATATAGATAATCATGTTAAGAAATGCAGAGTAGTCTAACGTAGTTGAATGGTTCACATTGCAGTGGTAGAACTGAGTGCTTGCTGTTGTGTTTCTAGAAGCGCAGCTCATGACTTTAAAGTGATGCCTGTAAGGTAGAAAAATCAGTAGGGGCTACAGAAAATATACGTCCATTAGGCAGACCATTAAAGCGCACTGCTGAAATGTATTTAGAGAGATTCTGCTAAGCGAGCTCCTGCAACATTATGAGGCTGACATTAGGAGTGACAAATGAAGGTGCTACAGGGTGGCAAAGTGGAGAGGATTTTACACAGAGCCATTACATCCAAGCTGCTGATCGTTCATTTTTGATGAAGTGTTTTTATTGCTTTTAAAAATGAATGGAAACCATGACCTAAACAACATTATAAATCACGCCTGAGAATTCCTTTCCATCTTAACCAGTGTACTGATGCTATCCCCTGCTTAGAATATGCACTATACGTTTAAAACTATGTTTGTGATTTATAATTAGTGCAATACATAGCAAAGCTTTGCCCCAATCTTAGTTAGGGAGGCGAAATCGGTTGGGTCTCCTCACTATGCTATAACAGCCCATACTGCCCAGGCACCAGGTGTGCTCAAGCGGACGTCTGTAGGGCTGGCCTTTGTACACCAGGGGCGGTAGAGAGAAGCTAATTGGACACTCGAAATCGGGAGAGACCAGGGATACAATAATTAGGCACTCAAAAAAAGTTAATATAGACATATAAAAGTTAATATAGTGAAAGGAAATGTGTACTATTTTGTTTCTGCATTGGTTGTGCAAAGCGATCAGTCCCACCTCATAAGACAGCTGAACGACAGCTAAGCGTGAGAGTTTTTAGCTGCCTTGGGATAAAACAGCCAGCATCTTTCATTCATCACCGCTGTCACAGCCTTGACTTGATGAGCATAGAAAAATAAAAGAACACTTTCTGTACCTCGCCTGTAGTCTTACCTATACTGTCTTGCCTCTCGCTATGCAGGTCTTCTATGCACAACCATGTATCTATATCCTTAACTATAATTTATAATCTACTACTTTCATAAAAAGCCTTGTAAGGGTTGAACATTAAAGCTTTGAATTGAAGTACTTCCACACGACTGCTGTTATGCATGGTTTGTGTTGTCGTTGTCTTAGATTGCCTCTCGAATTTGCCTAATTTGCTACATTTCTTTGCAGTATGTGAAAACTAGGCTTTCTCACCTTGTTCTAGACAATGACGCTACTTTCAAACTGTGGAAGCGTTGGAGACGTTGTAAGTGTGAAAGCCCTGTCGCTCCACATCACATTTTAAAACCCTCCCTTGTGGTTTCTTTGTTCATCAGCACACCTCTTGTTTTGCTGCGTGTGGCTAAGGCAATCAATAAAGCAGCCCTGTATACACAGATAGTGCTAGCTGTCACTGTTGTGTCCTATTTACTTGTTTTAAATGGATCACTCTTTGTTCACAATATATAAGGCATCATATTTCTATGCCCCTTTCCATAGCAATATTTGTCATGTTTTAGCACAAATGTACAATGTTTACAATTAGAGCGGACATCAGCAAGCAATTTCCAAAGCAAATATCGGCCAGGTCAATTAATCAATGCATTGAGATCACTATTATTCAAAGGAAAGACAGCATTCAAATACCCATGCATGTGCTGGGAATATAATATATAAGGGAGATGGGAGGCTCTGAATAGGGCCCCAGGCTGATTTATCAATCAATTAATGTTTCATTGAGGTTTGCAAAATAAAAGCCATGGCGATCAATCATCGGTTAATCAATGAATCAATGAATTGTTAGTTTCTTTTTGCACATGCTTCATTTACTGCAGAATGCAAGGTAACTCTATAAGTCTGTCTACTAACTGGAGCTGCCAATGCTCACAGTCACAGCCAGCATTCAACACTCAACACAGTATGTCAATCTAACAGTAAATGATTCCTCTGCTCCAGATACAGAATCAAGTTGGGAAAATAGTAATCTTACCTCTGATAATTCAGCACTCTACATAGGCTAGGTAAGCCGTAGAATATTTGATATAGCCAAGCGACTTTATTTATCCCACTATTTGTGCATGACTGTGTCATTTATTATTTTGCAGCCTACTGTTTTCCTGAAAATATCTGAATTAATTTCCTATAATCTAATATAAGAAAATAGATTTTTAAATAGGTTACTGAAGATTTAGAGCAAAAGAGTAATAACATTGGAGCAGTAGAACAACTCACAATTATTGCAAACACCATAAAATATCACATGTAAAAAGCATTATTATTATTTAATTTTTAAGCTACTAACTCTTTAACTAGCCATTCCCTGAAATGTAGTATTGTCTAACAATCATAATTACTATAGTTATTGACAGGTTTTATTCAGCCCCATCCTCTTATGCTACACTGTAAAGAACATCTGGGGTTTTGAACAGGAGAGAATCTTTCTCAAATAGATGACACAGGTATGCAATACTTCTTTCCCCACACTCTGACACATACCAAGAGTGAAACCAAATTAACTTCATCAAACAATGATGAATGGATAGCGTGTGATCCAATTTTTTTTATGAAAATAAATCTCAAAGCATGTAATTGTAATGGAAGACTTCAAGGGTAGAGATATCTGGGTCCCACACAGCTGTGCATTTAGTGAACTAAATTGTCTGAATTCCAGCACTGCTTCTTGTCTGTTTTATAGTGGACTGAAGCCACAATATATTTGGTACTTTTTCAATTAACAGCATGTGTTATCTTTGTAGCAGAGTGATGACCTAATTCAATAGAATTCAATGTGAGAGCATATCTTCTTAGGAAGACGGACTTGAACAAAAGGCTTTTTATTAGTTTGGATGTATTTTATGAATTTGTTTTCTCTTCACTTTTATGGTAAGGGCTTTAGGGCTTTAGGAAAAAAATGGCATTAATGAGACATTATAAAGTTTTGGAGTAGACCACAAAAAGTAGTTTGTATATGTCATTGCCTTAAAACACAAGACATGCTTCCTGAAGTCTACATGTGCAGATTAGCCTTGTGATCCAGCATTGGAAGTCTTCACAGTCATTGAGATTCTTTGCAGGGAAGACAGGCCCTTGTCCTTGAAAAGAGGGTTAACCAAAGCTTGTATTTTACACATCAATTTAGAATGAGCAGATTATTTAATTATTATAGAATGCTCTAGATGTTGCTGCTTCCTGAAACCTAATCACTTCCTGTGTTGTAGTTTAGACAAACTCCAATGGTCCCGCTGTAACCAGACCATGTGATCCACAACAAATGGTACCAGGATGTTTATGTATACATTTGAAACATCTGCATATCCTGAATTAACTTTAACAAAGTGAAAGCCCAAACCATTCTCAACACTATTAAAAGGGCAGCAGTAATGATGTGAATAATAGTTGTAACGCTTTAGTTAGCACTCAATTAAGCAAGACCATTCAGTAAACGGGATTATGATTCAGGCTTGTGATGTTTAATTTTAACCAATAAAAAACGATACAAAAAAAATGAAATCATTGCATAACCAATAAACATCAGAAAAAGACTGGAAATGGTTACTCAATTCATGTTAACTTCACCACTTTCCCATTTAAAAAACAAAATACAACAAAAAAAAACTACCTTTCCCAGTGCAGTTGGGCAATGTCCCTCCTCCCTGATGGTATCTATCATTGATTTGATCTGAATACTGTACTTTAAACCCACCCCAACTACTGAGTGGCAGCAAAATCCTACATTTCTATTGGAGACTCCACTTGTGAGATTTTAAACAAGTTTACAATTAGGAACGAAGACTTGTTCGCGGATTTAAAGCTATATATTACAGGCAGATAGGGAGGATTTAAAACAAAATTGCAAATTCTGGCAAAATGCCTAGGCACAAAAAAACCCCAGAAGAATGTGCCTGTGACCATAAGGATTTTGTTAAGGAAGACAGCAAAGGAAAGACAGTACAATTTAAGTGTGCAAGTACTGTCAAATACAAGAAAAAAACAAGCATTTTGGAAAGTAACCAAAAACAATAATTTCGTACAGTATATAAAAAGCGAAAGCCCTGAAAATAAAACAACAATTTCGAGGTATCTCGAAAATAGCAAAAAATAAGCACCGAAAAATGAAATGAATAAAAACTGAAAAATAGAAGCCCTAATTATGATAGAACGAGTCTAAGGGCTCTCTCTTCAATATCCAAATACCCCCTGAATCCAAGATGACCACCTGCGATCTGATAACACCTCTGGCTGTTACAACCCCCTCCTTCAGAAGCCCAGTCTTTAGGATGCAGACACAGATTTACAAATCTGCCATTGGGAGATGCCAAGTTTCTCCGATCCATATGTGGCAGAAAAAGTGCGATCGCTGCCCTGTGCTTGTCAGCTCAGATTAGTGTGAAGGGGTTGCTCACGCTGCCTGTTTGTTTGGGAGACTCATTGCAATCCGCCTGCGTCGCCTCTGTCCTCTTCACAATCAAAGCGTTCATCCCCTGAGGCTCTGTCTTTCCAATCTGCTCCTCAATTCTCCATGCAGTGCTTTTCAAAGTGAAGGCAGTGGTGGTTGAGCAGATTTGAGGAAGTTTATTACTTATTAAAATAAATCGCATCCATATATTTTCTTTATGAGATATCATCAGAGCATTATTTCTATAATAAAAGCTATGTCACTATCTCTAACAGTGGCATGATTCCACCACCTCAGTGTTTGGTCACTCAATCAAGACCTTCCCCTCTAATTTTCATGAGGTTAATCAATGCTGTGGTGCTGTTGCTTGCCAGTGTTTACTATGCATGGGTAAAAAAGGCGATTGACTTTCTACATTTTCAGTCAAGCAGTTTATGCAAACAGCAAATCTTCTCAACTTGTTCATTTCTCTACTTAATAACAATGCAGACAGAATGGGCATGCTAATCTAACAAAATGCTACAGCTTTCTGTACCCATATCTGTCCATCGGGTAAAATGAGCTCTACAGTATTGAAACTATTATTCACAATGGAATATGAAAGACAGCAAAGTAAATGTTAATGCATTTTGGTTTTGCTAAAAAAAAAAAAAAAAACGTGCTGTAGAAACACATGAAGTTTTGTCCGCTGAATCACTGAGAAGAGTTGCACCCTACTTTAGAATTCAGCACAAACAGAAACAAAGGCCAACTTACATGTCCCGCTAAAGCCAAAGCCTTGCTGTAAGAATCTGATAGTTAGCCATATGTCTGAATTAGTTGCTCTAATCTCTTCCCTAACCGCCAGGCCTGTTCATCTGGCTCTGTCTCCTTTGGATTTCTCTGGCTTTGCCAAGCAATAACAATAGCAGAACAGCAAGTGCAGAGCCAAGTCAAACAGGCACAGGAGATAGAAGTCTCTGCACTGACACATGCTACCTCTTAAGGTGGAATTCTTAATCCTTGCAGGCATTCACTGCCATGCAGTGGGGTGCGGGGAGCTGCTGCATTATCCACTGCATTCGGGCATTCTATAGGCTTTAGCCACCTATACAATATTAACGCTTATTCAAGACAATTTCCCATGGAAGTCACGGAAACTCTGACAACGATTTTCTTGCCTGTTGTAGTTTTTCTGATATTATAGATATTCTTGGTAGATTCACTGAGTTCAAAATGTTTGTTGCTGTTTAAGTAACTAGGCTCCAAATGTTACAACCCTACTAATCGTGATGTCAGACACTACATAACCCTTTGTACTCGCTCACCAGTGCCTGTTACAGTGGAGGTGTTCAAGTAGAGGTGGCTGGTGAACACTGCTAATACGTTGTGTGCAGGGTCCCTTAATATATACCATACCATCTTGGGCAGTGTGGGCAGAAGGACGTCAATAAGATTTAGATTTGAATGTATTCTTATAAATCACAAAACTGATATTGTAACCAGAAACTGGTGGGGTTTTTAACTTTCGCAATGAGCTGTAAGTTTTATACACAGGATGACATCGGTACACAGAAACTGTACAGGAATCCTGCACGGTGATTTCTTCTGTGTGATTTTTAATGTTCTGAATGAGACAGCTCTTCACTACACAGCACCTTTACATAGATAATTCCAGTCAAATGGTTCATCTGGTGAGTTTACAAAGATTGCATGCTTGCACTAGAAGATCCAGATGACTATTACAGCTGTTGATATTCTGATGCCCTCACTACACAAAGGTAATACCTGAGCTGTGTGCACAAAGCTGTTATTGTCTAACGTGGATTGACGGAACGGAATTACCATTATTATAGGCTAGAGATTTGTCTAAACTTCTCTGTAGAGTTGATAGAGCTCAAGCTAGGAAACATAGTAACACTTTAGTTTAGGTATCCATTATCAGTGATTATAAACAAGCTATAAACATGTTATTAATTATGCTATTAACAAATATAGAATATGAATAGAAATAATAAGACTATTACATACTTTTGCCATTGTTTTCTTTGCTATTGTTTATAACAGATATAGTCTGTCTGCCTGTCTTTTCAGTTCTGTCTGTCTTTATATGACTGTCACCATTTGTATGGGGCTGCTTTGTTTTTGCAGTGCAGTTATTATACACTTTGGCCCTTGTTTTCTTTTTTTTTGTTGCTATTGTTTATAATGTCTATTTAACCCTATCTATCACAGCTTTCAGTATACTCTTACTGTGTTTAGTGATGTTAATAAATCACCTCTGGAAGAAAATACCAGCATGGTTAAAGGCCAGCTATATTTAGATTATTCAAATAGACCGTAGATAGTTGTTTTTGTATTTGTTATTTGTTATTTTTGCTTACATTATCAGTCTCCTCTTGTGGGTGAGTCTCTATAAATATTCTAGTCAAGCAAAGCTTTTCATACAGTGATCAATCACTGGGGTGGTAAATATAAATATAGCCCCTAAAGAGATCAGCATTGTACTCACACAGCCGATCCCTTACAGCTGCTGTTTCAAAAAAGAAAAATGGAATTACTTTTATTATTCTATGGTCTGTTTTAAATTTTTTTGCAATACTACCCCATTGGTGGGAGGGTAGTGCATTAATCACTTAACAGTAAAGGTGTATTATTTGTATTAAATTATGATGGGAAATTAGGTTGCATTGGACACGCATTACAGAGTGATTAGACATTTCCCTGCACAGCTGTAAAGTCAATCCCAGACCAGTGTTTGTCTTCCAACAAGAGAGACTGTTTGAAACTGTGTTATATCTCTATAATAGCTCTGAGTGTGGTCAATAGGGGGCTGGAGAGAATGGCCATTGATAGGGAAGAGTTAACAGCTGTTCAGTACCCAGCATGCTGCTTCTAAGTTGGGGTCTGCATGTTTAAACTTAAGTCCGGAAGAAAAAAAAGTCAGGAAGGCTCGGAGATCTGACAGGCTTCTCCTCTCCTGCATTAATGTCCTCTGGTGACATTGGACTGCTGTTCCCTGATGAACACTGTGAAACTTGCTGAGATCATCAAACTTTCTGTCTGGGGTTTTGTTGCCTTGTCTGTGTGTCTGTGTGTGTGCTTGGTTTTACTGACAGTGATAAACGATGCTTAGTCTTTAATGTTTAGACAAAGCGCAGAAGGGATGCAACAGGAAAAGGGTGGCTGCCCTTGTTTTTGTTGGAATGGCAGAGGGGTCAAGTGTCCAATCACTTGGCATTCTCACTGCCAGGCACCCGCCACCCGTCACTTGATTGACCAATGAGGTGGATACAGTTTGAGAGTTCCAACTCCCATTTGGAAGAAAGCTAAGGAAGCATAATGCCCTTGAATTGTAAATATTATTCAAATGTTTTATTCAACATTTTTATACAAAGTACACTGTACCCTGTTCCAGCATCAATATAATGGGCTACAGTGCTGGAAGGCTGATACTTTGGACACACACACTGACAATATGATATACAGCACAATGAAAATGTGGAAAGACAGCTCTTGTATACATTACTGTAAATTACATTTCCATACTTGTGTGGGTGAGAGATAATGCTTTCGCATGCTGTCCTTCTCTAACATTATCAACAAAATGAAACACTTCAAAGCAGCAAAAATCCATTTATTTAATCTTGAGTCACAAGGCAAGATTACGTGCTAGTGCAGTGCAATGTTTCAGTGGGAAGTGCCGCTATCTTGAGTGCTACAGACTCTGTTACCACAGTACAATTTAGAATGATGATCGAATCTCAAGCAGGTGTTACAGATTGCAATGATTCATTTTACAAGGGTTTAGGCATGCCAGAATTGGACCCGCATTGGCCAATTGAGAACAACAACAATCCTGTTGTTCTCAATTATTAAATTTGAATGATATTTACAAAGAAGAAAGACCATTGGTCACCAAAACCTTTGTGCAACATGGATTCCTTGCATGTCCCCTATATATAATTGACCAAGGCAAACCCAGTATATCTTTGAGATTCAATGAGACTGGATCAATGCTACAGCTTCTTCCTTCCCCTACACCACCTAAATGGAAGCTGAAGGTAATGTAATCCCTGTTGAATCATGGACTGAACGCTACAATATCCTGTCTACAGTATCAACAGCCTCTGCATAGACACTCCGCTGTGTGATCTCCTGCCTTGCTCTGCTCCTATTTTATACAATGGAGGTCTCAGAAGGAACATGAACTCTGAGCCCTGTTGGTGACAGATGGGGCGTCTGGTTGGTGTTCCACCCTTTTCACCAAGAACACAAACTTTTCATGTGTGCATAAAAGCTCTGAAAGCTTGAAGAAACACTCCAAAACAAGCAGAGCTCAGCTCCTGATCCCTCACCGACAAATACGTTTCAGCACTGGTTTAGGCAGTCTTTTGTCTCCTCGTCCTTAAACACACAGTCTGCAGCAAGATGGGAATTAAACAGCTTTTATAAGGTTGCATTCAAAAGAAAATACGTCAACCTTTCACCTAAATTGCTGCAAGAAATAAGCCATAAGAAGCACATTATGAGACATGCTTATCTCTTGGGCTTGTATACATTTTATGCTGTGTTTAAAACCCATGGGCACATTTTGTCCCATATTCCTGACACATGTTTATTTTTAAGCCTGTTTTTAAACCAAAACATAAAAGAGTCTCTACACAGCGAACTGTATGTGTCTTGTATAAATACATATTTACCTTTCTCTAAACAACAACAATAAGATATATATTTAGATTTCTTCAGCCTTGACGTTACTTGATGAAACTAACAAACAACAAAATCCTAATATTAAACTAATGTTTTTTCTTCCCAACCAAGACGTGATGATGCTACCCCTTTAAAGAAATAGCAGTCCAATAGCAACCTAAAGTTTAAAGGTGAGTCAGGGCAATGTTTAGGAATGTTGCTCTTCATGTCAATTTGTCATTCACACTTCTGCTCCAACATAGAGATGTACATATAGATGTGGTCATCTAGCTTCAGAGGTGTGATAAATAAGAAACAAACAAACCAACCTACATTTCCTCTGAAAGAAATGACAGCTAGGGCTGCAAGGCTCATTTCACAGCACTTCACAGTCTAAAAATAGGTATTTCAAGATATTTCACGGTTGAACATAATATGTATTAAAGCAGGAAAAAATAGCATGGTCACATTCAAAATTGATCATTGTGTCTAGAGTTATTATACAACAAATGTTCCTAAATATGTAAATGCTTACCTGAAAAACAGTAAATGCTAAAATAGGTCAAATATTTTGTTTATGTTCACCTTTTAAAGATATTCTACCTTCACTATCAGTAAATTGTCAAACCAAATAAAACCTAAATACATGTAAAAATAACAAAGGACACATGAAGAGTCCCCTTCTTGTACTGAACAGAGTGTGATCATTAGCAGAAGTATTTCCGATCTTAATGCAGCTTTTTCATTGAAGACATGTTAAAAAAATTGTGCAACTCTATGCAGTGTATTCAATCATTAACGGAAGCAAACTAAACTGGCTGCCAGGTTCCTAAATGCACTGTAACAGGTAGTGTGTCTATTAGGCAAACATGTGCTGTATTTATTTTTAAGTGATAAAAAAATATGTATATTTAATTTTCACAGGGAACTACATATTACACGGCAATGTACAGATGTCATGGAAACCTGTAAAATCTGTGAAAAAAATACAGCTTCACTGATAGCAGAAGTAATAATGTTGAAGTTCAAACAGCTGGCACAAGAAGTCTTTATCTTGTACTTGACAGAGCTGCTCCAGAACGCTATCAGACAGATTGTGGGCAGCTACTACTTCATAAGCGTGTCTTCTTCTAGCAGCTGGAAGTTATATGGTTAGAAACTCATTGTATTTGATTGCATGCCTGTGGCAGCACAGTATTTGGAATGATGCTCGTTCTGGGTGGATGAACAATCTGGCTCATTCGCAGTCGTAAGGCTTTCCTAGCTTTGCAGTTCATTCCAGTGGACCAGTAGGTACCACTCACCTTTAGACCAGAAGGTCATCGGATCATTTCAGCCAGAGGAAACCCTGGAGGCTGTGATATTACTGCCAGAGCGAGAGAGAGAGAGAAGGAGATGGGTATGGAGTTGAGAATGCCCCCAATAGGGTTAAAACCCCTGGGTATAGGGCTGGCATTTATTCCAAACATGCATTCTTGTTTTTACTTAACTTCACTGCTACAGTAGCAAGTATTAGGGCTTGGCATCGCCCTGGTGTGGGCATGCTTTCCTGGTATACCCTGGGTCCCTTGGTTAATCTGGAAGGCCGAACGAATACATAATAAACTAGGATGTTTTGCACATCAAATAGTACAAGCTGGTGGCCAAACTGAGGTTTCTCTGACTGGGGCTTGAGTTTAGAATACAGTGCCACCAGCCCAGAGAGGGGGCAGTAGTGCTGAGGTTCCTTGTTTAAGATTATCTTTTAAAGCAGAACTGAGTTATTGCTCCCATCACAACCTACCCAAGTCTCCCCAGATGC
This sequence comes from Acipenser oxyrinchus oxyrinchus, assembly GCA_030684275.1. Taxonomy (NCBI): domain Eukaryota; kingdom Metazoa; phylum Chordata; class Actinopteri; order Acipenseriformes; family Acipenseridae; genus Acipenser; species Acipenser oxyrinchus. The sequence continues at coordinate 28,833 of JAGXEW010000882.1, read as the reverse complement.
TTCATTCATCTCAGCAATTTTTCAATTTTATAACAACAACAACAATAATAATAATAATAATAATAATAATAATAATAATAATAATAATAATAATTTCACTATAAGCCTGAATGCATAAAAAACAACAATTACCATACCCAATATTCAGTATCTTATTTCAACAAAGATCAGGATTTCTCTTTTTTTGTCTGAGGGGGTAATGTAAACAAAATACTTTTCTATCAAAATAATCGCCAAATATGTGCATATTACCTCAGTAAACTAATATTTCTTTGATTCCCAGGGTAAAAATGCCCTATGAAATCAAAGGTCATTTTGAGAAAATGTAGTTCCTGCACAAAACGATACGTCGCTCGTTCTGAATGTGCAGGTCACATGTAATGCTAAGTGAAGGGAAGGGTTATTGCACATGTTGTATTTAAAGACCTTGGGGGGGTTTTACGATATCACATTCACATTTACATAACACCTCTGATATAGTTATGTAACTTTGAGGTCCATGATGAAGGATGTTGCTTCTTTCACAATCTTATTACAGTGTGGTATTTTTGTCGCGTCATCCATTGTGAATTAATAGATGCTTCTCAGGAGGAGACAGAGGATGCATGACTCATGTCTCCGACGCAAAGCTTCCGAACACAATCACAGTGATAGGCACTGCTCTCTTTGTGCTGTCATTGAGATCGTCGACAGAGTCCTGATTTGGAAGTTTTGACAACCTGTCTGAAAAATGTATTACATTAAATAACATGCCGTCCCATTGAACTTTCATTCACTGATCATCAAAATAAAATAACACACTGCTGCATTGCTAATGACTGCTCAGATTGATCGCTGAGACAAGGTTTGCTGAAGTTAAAACTGCTGTAGATTGATATTTCTGTGTACATTTGAATATACTGGTCAAACAAAAATTGGATGGCGGTGTTAAACATTCCAGTTACCTCAGTGCTTTTATAAATTGAAGTGCTTTTGCACCTTTTGGAAACTTGGACTTGGATCGTGAAACACTTCAAAACGACGGCACTTTTTTCTACTTGTTACTGAATTCAACATACACAGAGAAATCCCTTACTAAAACAATATACTCCTTGTGATTTCAAAGACACCGAGCCTGGCTTCCCCCTGTGTGCAGTATTCTTGCACTTTTACAATTAGCTTGTACTATTCTACCCCATTCTATTGCTTTTCCAATGCTATTTAATAGTGCTCAATGTTAATTTAAAGTGACGTATGGGTCCTATTCATGTTATTCATCTCGTGTCTATCTCTCAATATTCCTGCCGCAGTCAGGTCACATCTGTCAATGAGATTCTGTGTCTGTGTGGCTTCATCTTGTATTTTACATATTTTAGCATAAATAAATATATCAATAATAAAGAGCTATTTTTCAGTTTAAAAAGCAGAGGCATTATATTTTGAATATCGTTTTACATATTCTTTGCTAAAGCAGGTGAGAGCCGTATGCGTTTGATTTGCAAGTGAGTCTGAGCAAGGCAGCGACAGTTAAAAGAGGATTACTTATTTCAAGAATATTTGCATGGGCTTAATACAATCATGGTAAGAAATTACACTTATTAGCATTGTATGTACATTTCTATGAAAAATATTTAAAATCATTTCACTAAATAAGCTGGGAATTTTTAATTCAATTTCAGTTACAATATGCGGTTCAGGGCTTCCGTACATTCCACTTATCATGAGATTTGAAATCTATCCTTTTTGGTCGTTCATAATAAATGTCATTCAAAAGCTGTATGATTCTCTAGTATTGAATGTGGCTTTGATTATGACTCAGCAAAGTACAGCCTGTTGTTTGAAGCAAGTTGCTTCTCCTCTCTTTGTATCCTAGGGATATAATACATAGCAAGAGTTAAGAAGAATATTGTCATTACATAATTGCGTTGCCTGGAGGGTTCGGTTATAATTGGTTTCTACTTTATGGGATAGGAAAGACTGGACAATGAGCTTTGGCTGTTTTAAAAAATGTTTTAAAAAAGTTTCTCTGTTTTGTTCATAGCAGCCAGGGTGACCATAAGTCTATATTTATTGTCCTGTCCTTAAACTATTTTTAATTGAAACTGTTTGGAAAACCTCTGGGCATTTCTTTTTAGTTAATACAGTGAAGAGAGCTATAAAGGTCAATAAGGTTCTCTTCCTCCTGTAACATTCAGGAACTATTGGAGTTGAAATGGAAAGCATGAGTGACATCATCAGATAATATGATGCTCTAATGATCTTAAGAGTATGTGTGATGTAATTAAGAGCGTCTTTCTTCTCTTTCTTGGGGAAAAGAAAAAGCGTTACCAGCCTCTGAGATGATGTGTTTGGCGAATCCTAAAAATATTGCTCTCCATTCATTCAGCTAATTAATAACATTTCCTCCAGATAACAAGCTAATTGAATCAGGCCCTGTGATGCAAAATGTAGTTTATTTTCCACCACAGGCATACTCACTATGCAGTCATTATCTAGACGCTGTCAGCTCTGAGAGATACACTATTTATGTGAATGAGGAAATTAAATATAATGCAAAAGTTTGAACAGTACTTAATTGATCTAAACGCTGGCAGATCTAAATACCACCACTTCTAAAATAACAAATCAAACATCTAACCTTTTAGGTTTGTTTCTGTTTGTAAAAGCATGAAAAAGCCTGTGTCAGTTCTAATAAAAAGAAAACATACAACCAAAGCGATACTGTCTGAAAACATCCGATCTTCAGATACACAAACGAAGCATTGTCACGACCGCCGGGGAGAGGGTGATTTCAGTAATAATATAAAAGCAGTGCCCACGTTGTTTCCCTGATGGCAACAGTCAGACTTTCCAGGGGCACAGCACGTATACGTCTTTAACTTTAAGGTCTATTGAACATTAACAAATAGCTTTTGGCATTTTTGGGTATGTGGAAATAGCAGCCTGCACTTAAAATAATCACAGTGCTGTTTCCTTGCAGGGGTGATTTATGTATTAAGTACATGAAGAATGCAGCGAGGTTTGCGAAAGAGCTGGCACTGTTTAGACCTGCCTGACTGTTGCATTGAATAGCGCCAGAGATCAGGAATATAAAGCAGGTCTTGATGTGGGGCTGTGCTGTTTGACAGAATGATCTTTCCCACTTCCAATACTGAGCTGCATGTGATTCTTTGACTAAAGCAAATATTCAGAGTACACTGTTCCACTCTAATCCTCCATTATTCTGACTGCAGGATGAGCAAAGTGGTACACATAGCTATGAGTCACACTAAGAAGTAATAACTCTCCCCCTTTCTTCAACGGAGATTGAAAGGAAACACAGTTTCCTGAGACTGACAGGTCGGGATTGCTTATAATTCCCAGCCTGTCATCTTTTGAGCAGGTAGAAAAAAATGTTTAGATTAAACTGGGACATTCTGTGTAGACCTAAAGGTCATTCTCATTGTGTATGAAGCAGATAAGAATGATAACAGTACAGAGAAAAATAAATTGATTTAGTTTTAATTCTACTAATATGCTAATTTCTTACCACATGATCTTTGGCTTCATTTTATATTTCACAATGTAACAATAAATTAATAATGAGACTTATTTCAGCACTAATGTACCATGCTTTATAAATTACACTGCTTGGCTGAAGGCAATGCAAATGCTAAAGCCAATGCAATTAAGAATGATCAGGCAAAGCATATGTTGATTGAATCCCCTTCTTGTGTCAGACGCACTTTAGTTTAATTACAGTATCTATTTATAAAACACCTATAAACGTGTGTCACAGAGGATGGCTTGAGTGGAGTGGCAGGTGACGTTAGCGTTCAGGAAGCAGTACAACACACAGATGATACTAAAACGGCCACATCCATATCTTTATTAACTAAAAAGCAAAACAATCAAAACAAAACACACAAAAGAAATGGGCCAAAACCAAATAAACACTAACAAATGATCTTTTTATAAAATGAGTACCTTGGTTTGCTTACTGGTAGGCTTAGCTCTCGCTCTTAACTCCTCTTAACTCTTCTCCCTCAATGAGCCTGGAGTGGGTCTTTTATTCTGTGGCTGGGGCCTTAATTACCTATTAAACAATAATCTTTTTAAGGCTGCAGCCACATTCCCTAAGCTTCTCGGGATGGAAATTTAACCCCATCCACGCCAACTACATTTTATAAGACTCAAATAATAAATAATAATGTCGGACTGACTTTAGTCCTTCCACTTTATAAACACAATATTGTTATTAATAATAATAAGCATTTTACAATGGTGCATACATGTGATAAAGCACACTCTGACATTTCTCTTTGAAATGTAAATATACTGTAGGTCATGCATGATGTGAACCAGCTTCTCTTGCCCTATGGAACTGGCAATCTTTTCAAAAGGTCACCAGTGTAAAACTGTCCTCAGTTTGTTCTACCGAATAAAGAATAGGATTAGATTACATTGAATGAATTTATGACACTTCTTTCTTTAGCGATTGCTACATCATTCTGCTGTATGTCTTTGTGAATGCCTGCTGCATGTCAATAAGGACGTCTCTTATGATTTAAATCAGCAAGGAATGCAGCATGCCCTTGAAATCTCACTGCATGCTCAATAGGATTATTTCTGAGCCGTTTCTACCTTTCATGTTGAAATGAAATACGGAAATGTTTTTTATTTGTTTATTAACTATTGCATTTAATTTTGGCTGAGCCAGGTGTTGCCACAAGGTTCTCATAAAGCAGGCAGGCCGAGGGAATGATCTGCCAGCTAACATTAGAACAATAAACTTGCCACTCTCCTTGGGTTGATCCCAACTCCACCTTCCTGTTTGATCTCTGCAACCTGCATTCCAAGAAACAACATTGAGGTCCTGATTTTTTTACCTAATTGCCTCACAGGAGCGGCACATCAGAAAAAGAACTGTGAGATCAATAGAACCTAACATGTAATTAAATAATCATTGCCAATTGTTGTATCATATGTAAAGCAGTTCCATTTGAATTCCTGGCACCCATAATGGAAAGATAATTCAGCACTTTCATGATATAATACAACCCTTTATAAAGCAGAACTGTTCTTTTTTATGGTATATCTTTTCCTATTGAAATCGGGACTTTACTTCATTTAAACTCAATAGAAAATCAAGGGCTGGTTCATAATAATTAAAATGCAATGTTACAGAAAAATCTCCAATGCTCAATAAATGAAACCCCTGTCAGGGCTCGTGGCTCAGTGGGGGCTAAACAGCTCCCTCGCTCCCTAAGAGATACGCTGGCAGAGGAAAATTACTTTTCAATTCCCTGTGCTAGTCCTGCACTGCAGAGATGCCAAAAAAAGAAACTCAAGGCCATCTTCCAGAAGGCTCACTCAATAGACGTCTGACCTTCTGTTGGATTTTTATCTCAAAGAAGTGAATTAGTCCTGATTTCTCAATGACAGCCGTGTCCCTTGAGCTCCTTTTGAAAATGAGAGTGTTCTGTTCTCTCTGTCTTCTGTCTGTTTTTATCTTTTTTGATTATGGTAATAATTGGTATCAAGTCTGGTGGCAATAATGTGGCCATTCTCAGGCATTTCCTCAGCAGGCTATAGGTCGCGGGTGATTAACACACAGGATGGGACCTTTCGCCCAGAAGCAGTTCCTTGTAACATTAATCTGAGTCAGCCACCAGTCAAGAACAACAATGCCACATTAATGAATGATGGCCTTTCCAAACACAGAAAGGAGAGATGTCAGTACTGCACAACAGAGCCACTGTGCAAGGTTAACCCTATAATGTGTGTAAAGATTAGTAAACCTACGTTATATCCACATATGCTATTTCTATATGTTTACAGTATGTAGTAGGGGTTAGGTGTATTGCTACAATTACTACACCCAGCCACAGAGAGGTGCTGTGTGCTATGCGAATATCTGATTAGAAGGTAAGGGCAATACAAAATATTCAGATTTTCTTGGGGGGGGGGGGGGTTAGATTTAAAGTGTACTAGCATGTGTCACGGTCAGGTATATAAACATGCCAGCACACATTTTATGCTGCTGGGTAATGTGTTAATACTATAATGTATATAGCATTCAAAAATGAGCAGAGGGAAAATGGTTCAAGAAAGTGGAGCTTTCCTGAATATAAGCCAATTACAATAAAACTGGCATAAACCTGAAACTAATTTCAACTAATTTAGTTCACTGAATGTTGTTACAGATGCCTGTATGTATTAAGAAAAAAAAAAAAGCTTTATACCGGCAATCTTAACAGAAGGCAAGTTTTGTTTGTATGAAACTGAGGAAATAAATAATAATTAAACAAAAAACCCTTGAAGGGCTTCTGCATGGGCAGTAAAGAGTGGATCTGAAGAGCCCTTTGAAACCAGAAATAGCTGTGTGACTCCACTGCGTTCAGTTAATATTGCACTCAGTTTAAGTAGGGGTTGAATTGTAGAGAGGCAATTACACTGCACTGCTTCATGTGTCACACACAGGCCTGGGTGAATAATGATCATTTTTTCTTACTAGTTAACAGCATGTCTAGGTTGGAATTTTTAATTTCATTTTGCAGTAGTATAATTCCTGCCGAGATTAATTTAATATAATGTTAAAATGTGCTTGCTGTTGCTACACTGACCTGTGTAGTATCAATGGGATACACATATGCCATAATACCTTTTTAGCCTGTAATTTTACAATAATAACACTTTACATTAAGTGTTATTATTCACAGTTACAATGTACTTAATGTGTAAATCTTTTTGCACAATATAACCCTAACCCTTTTCTGATACAATTGTGTACTTACATGTATCAGGCAAAAAGATTTGCACATTAAGTACATTGTAACTATGCATAATAACATTGTAATGATGTGTAGGTGCACAAGAATTTACTAAGATACTACTGTGATAATGCACAGTAATTAGAGGAACAACTTGTCTCCAGTGATTAATAAAAACAGACATGGTAAATGAAACCACAAAAACTCATTTTGGTCGCATGATCATATGAAGACACTTCGAGTAAAATGTAGTTGTCCATTTTGCTTGCAATCACGTTTGGTTTCCTTACAGAATTACTAGTCCTACAACTGATTTTAAAAAAAAAACACATATACTGTTAATGAATATATGTTTACTCTCAGGGGATAAGTTGTGAACATTTAAAAAATATGTATCAGGTGCAATAGTATAAACTGTTTCAATGTGGACCCACAAACAACTACTCTCCATTATAGTTCCTAAGAGTACCCCCCCCCCCCCAGTCATGTTAATGAGTCCTAATGGGTTATTAGTAGCCGCTGTGGGTCGCTGGGATGACACAGAGGTGAGAATGGGGCAGACTGACTGCGCTGATTGATCTGTTACTGCAGAGGCTCAGCTGGAGCAGAGGGGCCGCGTCGGGAGGGCAGATGGATCGCCAGGCCATTCCAGCAGGGGGTCTGTTACAAAGTAAGCGCAGCAATGCACCAGAGAAATCCAAAATCTGGAGATCTGAGGAAGAGAGACCACGTGTCTATAAACAAAGGGTATTGCATCCAGCCTGAGAAGGAGTGAACCAAAGCAGTGTCTGTCCGGTGAGAAGTGAGACGCGCTCGACCCCCTGTCCCTGTTTTCTTTTCGTCTTGAGTAATAGCGTGTTGCGGTTTTTATTTTTTATAAATGGAAGCATTTCTAGAAGGGACCAAAGCCAAATCACTTAATAAGATTCATTCATTTTTGTGGCCAGTTTAGAAGTAGGATCGTCACCTGTTTTGTATTATAAGGAACTGTGTATCTATCTGAAGAATGAATTCCAGCGTTCCATCCTGATTGATTTTGTTCAGTTCTGTCAACACTCCCATCCCCTCCTCCTCCCTATTCTGAAAGCTTAATGTGCAGTATTTCCTTTGCTATCTTTTTTTTGCCCTGTGTTAATGTGTGATCAGGAGTGATCTTTAAAGAGAAAACTATAGAAACTGCATTCATAAAGCATTAGCGTGCCAATACATGTATAGTTCAATGTAATGTCCCACTTTAGAAAGTCAGGCGTATTTTGGGGGAGTTATTGCTTCTTAGTGTGACTCACAGCTATCAGTACTACTTTGCGTATGTTTCTTGCAGTGTGACAGGGACTTCCCTTTAAAACAAAGACATGATTTAGAAAGGAAAGTAACACTTCTGTCGAGCAAGATTTCCTTTCAGTTCGATCCTTGGGAGCAAGTTACATTCATCTGTGTAAACTTCTAGTCATAGAGTGCTACAGAAACGATATTCTACTAGGAGGATTCTGAGTAAGAAACTAAACCCTAGGATAGGGCTGGGAAACACCTTAAAGAAAAGTTACTTTCAGTTACAAAGATATTTCATCTATTCTATTTTCAACGCTGAAGGACAAAAGCAGCTAAAATACTCAAGAAACACCGGGACTTTCCATGATTCTTTATAACATTAAAACAACCAAGGTTGTTAAGAAGCAGCAAGGTGCTGCCGTTAGCATTCAGCTAAAATGAGTAAGTGTGCTTCTCCTTGTTCTGTGGGGCTTTTTTTATTATAGAGACAATTTATCAATGGTTACTTAAAAGCCTTAAAAGAGTTTTGAGAAAAAATCCCCAAGTGAACAACACACACGCACCACAACGGAATGACAAACCGACAACCAGGGCTTCAGTGCTACTGCTGTGGGTGAAGACACCAGAACTAACAGTATTGTAGAAGGATTCCATGAGACAAGCACAGTCTGCTGTGGAGCAGGAGAGCTCCTGCACTAGTCACTGCTGCAGACTGATGACACTGTTATCTCAATTAATGAATGAAGTGTGGGGAATGTTTGGGAACCTCATCTTTTAGAAATGTTTAGGGAATTGTGTAGTGGGAAGCACAGTAATAGGGCGAGATAGGCACAGACAGTGTCAGGAAAAAATCTAAGAGGCGTTAATAATAAAATAAAATGTTAAACATTTAGAATTTTTGCCTAAACCATTGAACCATTGTTATATCATTGCATTACTTACAGAAGCAATGCCTCATTTTTTCATGTTTCTGACTTCGAAGCCGGGAGTAAAATTCTGATGCATATCAAAACACATTCAAGTAAACACGATATTGGTATATTATAAAAAGACAACGGGGTCTATTATAATGATCTAGAAAGTGGTGTATCATGCTGGTGTTTTCCCTAGCACTCATATAGGGACACTCTTGTTGACACTACTACTTATAACAAAGCAGTGAAATTAGGTCCTCAGAAAATCAGGTTTCAGCATTTTTACAACAGCGGTATTAAGATCTGCCATATTTCAATTGTTAAAATCAAACAGCTCAAATGAAACTGCAAACTACATCCCGGGATAAGAGACTACAGCATTACATAACTCACATTCTTACTCACCAAAAGGACCTCATCTGACCAGAAAAGGGAAATTTGCTTGTTAAAAACTCAACTGCTACAGCCTTTATGATGAGGCTATTAGTGTCCCTGTGCATCTATACGTTCTGTGCAGGGTGTCTCATCAACACCCCCTCCACAGTAAATGGGTCAAGGCATCTCAGCTTGGCCAGGCTTAAGATACTTCTGACAACTTGAAGAAGAAAAACACAGGTCTCCTGCTGAGGAATGGGAATGAATGGGCAGTGGGGTGAATCATTCAGGAGAGAACTTTGCGAAATGTCACCAACAGACTGGGCCTAATCTTGGCAATTACAGTGATGTATTTTGTTAGGAAAGTAATTAAACCCCTACGCAATTCTAATGAGCCCAACTCAGAGAAATTAAACAAAAGGCAAAAAGCCATATAAATACTAGAGGTTCACATTTTTCCAGGCTTAGCTATACTGGGGGCTCAGCCAAGTCTGGGGGTCTGGAAGCTTTCCATCTTGGACAAGTGCCTCCGCAGCTCACAGTATCACCCCCGCCCCTCGTTTTTAACAATTGCACAATACATGCACGTCAAGAGGCAATGTCTTGCTTCGAGACGACACTACAAAGCAGGACTTCCTTCCTCCTTATTTAATTTTGCTGACTTTCGTTTCAGTTATGAAGCCATTGTAGCCAGCCAGTTAATTGCATTATTTGTTTATCAGTTTTTAAGTGCTGTATGCCACATGGCCTCAGTAGAATGTTCCATTGTCTATACATTGTGTGCTGGGTGTCTCTCATTATAATAAAATATGTCATGCCATGCAGGTTGGGTGAGGTTGAGGACTTCTGTCTGCTCAAACTGTGCAAAATGATTTTTGTTATTATAAGACACCCTAGTACACAGCTATTCCTATTTATAAAAATAAAAAAGATTGCATTTAGGAAATACCACTAAACATAAAAAGTTGATGCTGTTTTTACTTTAGACTTGTGCTGTGTGTTTCATGCATGGGATTAAATCGTCACAAAAGTACAAAAATTCAGACAAATCTTTAACACTGATTGATTTCTCATACGCGACTCAGAACAATCCTACAAATATTAGAAAGAGGCTGTGTGGTCCAGTGGTTAAAGAAAGGGCTTGTAACCAGGAGGTCCCGGTTCAAATCCCACCTCAGCCACTGACTCATTGTGTGTCCCTGAGCAAGTCACTTGTGCTCCGTCTTTGGGTGAGACGTAATTGTAAGTGACTCTGCAGCTGATGCATAGTTCACACACCCTAGTCTCTGTAAGTCGCCTTGGATAAAGCCTGCTAAATAAACAAATATTAGAAAGAGATAAAAGATTGAACAGTGTATTATTTCCTACATGCCTGTGGGAATCTGATCCTCGGCTGTTAAACACAAAGAAATGAAAGCTTGGCCTTGATAAACCATTATTCAAGCAACTGTGTCTCTGTCATCTCACTTCAACACAAAAAATGGGGATCTCATTGCACATGACTGCGGATGTCATAATTATTTTAAAAACTGAAAACATTGAAATACGTCCGCTGTAAAGAGAAAGGTCAACAGCAATTTTTCTTAAAATATACAGCAGTATGAATGCTGTACGTGGAAGTGGATTCATTGAGGTTTTACTTCATGTCCATTACATAACCTTGTATCAGCTCCTATGTTACTACATTTAGATTGCTGACATTTGAAGCTAAAGCATGCTACCCAACACTCTTAGAACTTGGAGACTATGCCATAAACCACTAGCTCAGTCTGTGCCATTAATACTGAGCAATGTCTGGTTGACTGGGGCCTTGTTCAGTACAGAAATTTAGCGTGCCAAAAACATTCATAATACAGTAATATGCATTTGAGAACAGATGGTTTGTGAACAGTGAACAACACTCCAAACAAACATACCCTCACTGCCTGCGTGTGCAGAAAGAATCGGAGATCAAGTCCACCCACGCACTATAAGGACCATTGCGATTTTGAAGCGGTTGAGCAAAACCCTTATCCAAGATTTGCACATAGCAAACATTGAACAAAGGAGCACAATAATGACATATGATCGTGTCCTAGGCTTTTGTGTACAGTAGCTGGTGTTTGTGCAGCTTCCAATGATCCTTTGAATGAGGTTTGTGTTTCTTTTTTCACTCATTTCTCTTATTTGATGGCTTGTTATCGTAGTCCTGGGAACGTAGAACGAAACCCACCTTTCAGTTTGATGTGCATTCTTTTGCTCAGTGGAAAAGTGTTACTGACCAAAATTCTCACAGCTAACAGAAAAAATACAGACACGTAAGTTTCACACCCACAGACGAAAAACAAAATTAAAAAAAAACACGCTTTTGACTTTCGCATGCTTGGTAGCTGCGAGAGCACAAAGAACACACAAAAACATGTTTTGAGCATTTGCCAGGTACTAGAATAACACATTTCTAGCATGCATGATAAAAACCACAAATCACTCTTCAAAGTCTTCTGTTCAGTGGTCCCCATTACTGTTGGCTAACACAGATTAAATATTAACCAATCTAGAAGGAATATTATTTAACACCCACTTGCTCAGGACACAGGACAGATAAATAGCACTGCCACAATGCTTCCATGTCATTGTCATTGCCTGTCATTACACTGCTATTAATACACAGCAAAAACGACAGCCACGTCATAACAGCTTTTAAAAAGCAAGTGCAATAAATAATTCAAAAATGGGATGAAGAAACGCCCTACCAGAACATTATGAACATTATCATTTATTTACCGTGCATTTGAAAAGTATATGACAAACTAACCAAGAAATGGATTTATAGATACTTACTTGTATTATAACAGGATTCCAATGGTATTTTTTGAGCTTGAATACATTTACACTTTTGGTACATCTATTGTCTTTACATTTGTTATTCTCTCTACCCTCCTTCAAGGCCTTTCACAAAATGGAATTTTATTTTAAAATCCTTATTTAAATACAGTCAATTCTCCTTTAAAATGAACACAAAGTTTCTTTCTGTTTAATATACCTCCCACACAGAGAGACTGATTTGTGCTTTTAGAGTAGGACAGGGGTGCCTTGATTCATGACTACAATTTGGCTCCCCACTGGGCCCATACTTACAGATAATATATGAAGACTTCGCCCAGGTTATCTAACGCATGTTAAAAGTTAAGATCTTATGACTGTGAGCTGAAAACACAAACAAAGATATTGCCCTGTGTTGACATCTGATGTGGGTTTAGTTTTGTCAATACAATATATTCAAGTTATTAAATGTCAGAAGAGCGATAGAAGTTCTGTGATTTATCAGTTAGGTCCCTTATATATATCTACATATATAACTACATGGCGTATTTCTGCTTCTCTATACCAAACAAGCTTCAATGGCGATGTGGCAATGGTTCTGTCCTAATGAAAGTACAAAGGCAGCTAAAATCCCATATGTCATCAATACAATTGTATCACAGTGGAAACATTTTCATAGTATGACATACTGTACCTATAGCAACACAATGGTATGAACAATACAAACTGGTAATCCATTTCAGTACATTATGATAGCCAGTGTGCTTCAGCATTAGGACTCTGTTGTTCCAAACACACTGCGTTGCCATTGCTGGTAATGCTAAATATACCACTGTGATAGTAGAAGTATAATAGCATTGTATGTTCTAAGAATAGTTTTGGTATTGAGGATGGTGCAGAAAGTACAGTAAGTAAAGCTTCTACTACCAAGGATATCAGGGAAATACCTGTGCATATTTATTATTATTATGAGCAAATAACTGAATTCGATTTCTTTAAAAACTCATTTGTACACTCTGCAGCACAGCCTGTGGTTATTTCATTTTCCACAGATACCAGCAGGGTCGGTTGCTGACAGAGAGGAACACCACCTGTTTCTCATCTGAACTCGGGCACTCCATACATCACAGAATGTTTTACCAATCCGCTGTGTGCCGGAAGGCATCAGGTTTCACCAATTAAATAATGGCATTGCCGTTAACCTTTATCAACCTTTACAGAAATTCATTACTACTGGCGGCACAGATAAAAAAAAAAAAAAGCAAACATTTGTAAAGCATAGTACATCTCAAGCAATGCAAATGAAATAAATCTGGTAAAACTGCAAATTGACCATGATTAATTGTGATTACGATCTTCAAGGGACATTAACAATACAGGGCTTTAGCACCCACCAAACCCTGTACAACAATTGCATGTTTAACCCTGTCATGCCCAAGCATTTTTGAAAATGAGAAAAGCTACTTTATTTATGTAACTCGATTCTGTTTCTTTTACAAAACACATTATATTATAGGCAACACAAAGTACTGCATATGAAAAAGACTGGATTTAAGGCTGGATTTAAGAAATAGCAATCTAGAGGGGTGGCTAAGCATTGGATCAGATGTGATACAGGAATGGGTTTTACAGGGTTAAAATAACCTAAGGCTTTTTGCATGATGTGCACAAAATCATTACCGAATAGAGAAAGAGACAGATCCTGCGAGTATTGCCTGTTATATGTGCTCGGGGAAAGCAAGGAAATTATATTGTGATATTAAATAGATATTGCAGTCTTGCCTGAAAATCTGGACTAGGTATGACATCTATATATATATATATATATATATATATATATATATATATATATATATATATATATATATATATATATAGTAAGTCATGTTAGTCCTTCTACCTTGTTCACCAGTCTGGAGATTTACACTGGGATCAAGAGGGTTTTAAAACAACATAAATTTCCCAGTGGAGGGGACAATATGGCTGCTCAGCATCTTCACAAACTGCTACAGGAACAGTGCCATCTAGTGTCTAACCCCTGACTCTCGCTTATTCTGTGCACTCAAGGCTGGAGGAAGATAAATAAAGAAATAAAATGATAAAATCAGATGTGTCTTCTGAGCAAACAGAACTGATGATTGATAGACATTTCTCTCTCATTCTTGTGTCACTCATCATTAGCCATCAGCCCCGATTGAAGTAAAATGTAGATTTTCTTTGGACAGTGGAGGCACCTATGCGTATGCTGTGTGTCACACTTTTTTGTATCTAAAGAACAGATGGTCATCCAGGTGAGATGAAACTTGGTACAGACATTTCTTAGTTCTTGAGAGTATCAGAATCTAGGCCATTGTGGTACCATTATTAGTTCTAGGTTGTGATTGGTCAGGATAACGAAGGCTATAAGGATGCAATAGATAAAGCAATCAAATAGCCGGAGACCCTTTGATGAGTATAATGCTACCTCTTCTTGTCATGAAACCTGTGTGTGCTGTTTGTGCGATTGCAGATTAGTCAAGGGATCTCCCAGCCGTGGGCAATACGATTTCAGCTCCTACTGCCATGGTAATCAGGCAGCACTTCAAGGCAGTGGAGGTGAAATGGACCTAGAGCTTAAAGTAAATATCACTGTCTGACAGCTTGATGGATTGCAAAGGCTGTGATTAGCTATCAACTGTTTCTGGGAGAGAACATTGTGGACTTGCCAGGCACCAGCTGAGCTCTAATGTTAGTTAGGAGTGACATATGGCATACAGGCCACTTTCACATTCTGCATTACACCTTCTAGTGGGAGTCTGCTTCAGGCTTTCACAGATTAGCTGATTATATTTCTGGGGTTTGGGTTCTACCAAATGATTGGAAGAACATATGGAATGAATTATTTACTACTTGATTACCACAACAATGACTGATATACACAATGCAATGAAACTGCTGAAAAAGCAAAGAATCCAGTTAATTCAGGTAATTTATCAGTACTACAGACACACATTTAAGATTAGTTTTGATTTATTACCCCGAATTGTTTAAGAAAACGATTTAAATTCACTTGTACATAAAAAATGCAGTCATTAAACCAAATAAATCTACTGTGGTAAAATAATACAAATTAATTTTAAATACCTGAATGAAAGTCTTCAAACTCCTAGATTGCATTTTTGAAGGTTGTTACAAATGAGGCCGTTTGTCAGTTAATACAATTAACTGTTTTAACAGGACTGCATACAACTTAATTACTGCAAACGAATACTGTACTTCTTGATGTTAAGCAGTGAGACATGCTCAAGTAGTAAATGCAGAAGTCCAGCACTTCATAATACAAATAGTTACACTAAGTCTGAGTGGCTGAGACTACAGGTTTTCTAGTAAAGTAACTGGAGTTGTACTGAGCAGTACCGTTTTTGTAAGGGAAGGCAAATAGTTGTTATGAATCTATTACAGGACTTTATAAAAATCGATTCAATGTGTGCCCGATTCCCAGCATAGAAACTGAAATTCCAAGCTTATGCTTTGGAAAAGAAACTCGTCAGAAACAACGCACTGGAATAAAGGCTGCCAGTGCAGCTGTTTTGCTTCCCAGCTGCAGCAAACAGGACAGAGGTAACTCCCATACTGCTGTAGATTTAGTAGTTCGAAATACATTTAAAAACGCATGAACAAGGCCTATTGGTTCAAAGCTTAATAGATAATTGTCTGCTGCTGCTGGGTAATAAATATATTATTTATTAATGGCCTACCGTGTGGTTTGAAATAAACGTTTCTTGTTTATTCTTGGTTGGCCCATGACACCCTGTAGCTATTTACTGCCTTAACAGCGGCCTTCGAGAAGAACTCAAACAGGCACAGCTTGCGGGTATTTTACAATGCAGAGGACAATTAAGCGTGACAGCTGCTGTTTCTCAATTGATTGAATCACTTACATTACAGTTAGGATTATCCTTAACAGTATGGGTCACGGCATGTGATTGCAGATGCAACATCCGTTACTGTATGAATTCTAGCATTGATTTAAACAAAATTAAACAAATAAAGCACTGTAATAAGAAGAGAATTGTTATTAATTTCCTAGCATGCTTGATTAGAGTCCCATGTGAGCAGAGCACTGTAGAAAACAACTTGCCTTCATCTCATTAAAGTCTTTCATTCACCCTTCAAAACACTGCATCAAGGACCTCAAAGAGGCAACTGGGGAATCTAGTGTAAAAAAAGGACACAATGATCGCGGACAGAGTATCACACGAACACGCAACCCGGGCTCAGTCTCCACATCTCCACTTGTCAGATCGGCTATCGCTAATAGGACCCAGACTGTGGCTTATGGCTCCTCCAAGGAAAATGAGCTCCCTTGTCTCAAAAACTGTCAAGCTTTTAGCATGTTTCTATGGAATATCACATCACGGAGCTGTCAGCCAGGCAAATGACAGTGTAACCCAGACGTCTCGGAGAGGGAGAGAGGGAGGGAGACAGGTTGATAGCTTTGGTTGACAGGCTGCCGCTGAGGGTTTCACCCGTAGGCCTCTCTTTTCTCTCCACATATAACAAACCGCTGATTTGAAGAATTGTACATGTGGCAGGAAACAAGACTATAATTTCATTAAATGATACCTCTTTTTTTTCTTCTCGGTATTTTTGAGTGAAGGGTCGGGTGCAATTTACTTCTCAGTAACTCTGAGGTCAGTTTAGCAGAAATAAATAAAATAAAATAATTTGAAAGGGGAAACACTTCTGGGCTTTGGTTTCCAGTCATTATTATTTATTTATTTATTTTAAATTGAAGTACTGCAGTTTATGAAATAGATGGGGGTTTTTCCCAAGTGTTGATTCTTGTTTTAGATGCTGCAAAACACCAGATCCTTCTGTCTGAGGAAACAATTTGTCAGAGGGCAGAGTAATGTGTTCATCCAAGCTGTGTCACTCAGCAGTGTTCCTCTGCTAAATATCTTTGACCTTTACCAGGGAAAACATAGTGGTGGGTCTTTATCTTTAACCCTCAGTGCAAAGAGAAACAGCCTATAGTCTTTTATTTACATAGCTGACTGCCTCGTGCTGTTTCAAACTCTATTTAGTTACTATTTATTTACTATTAGGGGCCCTGTCAGTGCACAGGCACAAACCCATTTCAACGGTACAAAACTAGCAAGAAATTGCTCGGAACAACGATTACCCCACTGCAGACTGAAACTAAGTTGTGTCTCTGGTTTTAAACAAATAAAACGGTTTCATTCTTGTCAGAAAATGTGCTTTTGCCCTTGTACTTGTTGCTTAGCGTGTGAGTTGTTAATGTTAGAAGAGAAAATTGTCATAAGATGCTGCTATCTTTAGTCAGGCCTGCCATTTTGTAGTGTAGCAACCCAAACAGCACACAATCCAATGCCATACTCTAGTTCACTGCTGTGGTTGTCTTTGGACTGGACATGTGTGTATTACGGCATCCTTCCCTGTTCCCAGCACGCTGGAGCTGGTGATGCTCCTTTAGACTTTAAACCCCTCTAGTACAGTATGAATAAAATTGTAATTGTTGTCTGCTTTCATTACGGTGTCTCACCATTAAAACCACAAGGGCCTGCGAGACCGGCTCTTTCCACATGAAGGATAGGAGAATAATAATTCTACTGGCATACTGTATCAATAAATCACTTCCCTCTGTGAGGGTGCTCTTTGTTTGCCTGCCCTTCCCACACCTCTGATGAGAGATTACAGCACAACATGTTCCAGGCACTGAAGCAAGCTCTAATTCTTCATAATGGACTTGTAAGGGTTTCAACACAGCTGGGTTTGTATATACGACATTGAAAACTGCTGAGACAAAGAATCCAGGATTTGAACAAGAATATATTGAGAGGCAAACATGACCATGTTCAGTTTTATTCTTACAACAGAAAGTCACGCAAAGTAATCCAATGCTTAATTGATATACAGTGCAAATTAAAGCAAACCAATTCTTCTGTACAGCTTCTCTTTACAAGCCTGTGGAGTAGCAGTTTTGTTTACTTTTGGGACTTCCTTAACTAGAATATGATGGAACATTATAAATCTTTTAGCTCAGTGCTTTCCAACCTTTTTCAATGTAGCGACCACCTTGGTGTTTGGACTTTTCCCATGGACCATTTGCCAAGTATTTTTGACAACAGCATTTCGAAACTACTTTTATGTGTATATCTATAAATACATGTAGAAAGTAAAGTATTTATATAACGTACCTAACTTAATGAGATTCCTGGGCTTGGATCAGCACTACCAGGTCAGCAAGGAATGTTGTCATGTTAATTGTGTATTGAAAGTTGCTGATGGCAAAGTTTCTTTTGTTTAAAATTTGTATTTGTTTCACATTCTGATCTGATTAATTGGATTCTGGTTGTAAATAATGTTTCCTAATTGCTCCACTATAATGCTAAAGAAGAATTGAAAATGATCCCTCAATTAAGGCTGTCTGACATGCTGCTAAAAGACTTGGTTTAAATTTGAGACATTTACTAATTGGCAAAATCACAAAGAAGCAGGATCTAGGGACCATCTCTTGCAATTAAAATGTAACATTTAGCAATTGTGTGATTGAATGTACTGCATATAATATTAAACATACCTATAACCATGTAATAACACAGTAATAACCATGGATGGTTCCTGCTCTTATACAGTAACCACTGGTGTAATAAGTGTTTAATTACACTGAAATGGTGTGTACAATGTTGTAACCGTGTAACTGCTCACATGGTCAACTCTATGTAAATAAATGTAGCAGGAACTGGTACTGCTCTCAAATTGAAACTGCAATAATAATTTCTTAATTTACTGTACCTGCATTGCTTTGTATCTACCGGGCATCTGCGGAGGAGACACACAGCAGATAACTTGCTGAAGAGCCGTTTTCTATGCTGTAGATTCACATCTTGATTTATGTACAGTACTCAATTACTGCAGGAACAATCCCTTTAGGACACACATCACAAACTGCATTTAAAAGTATTTTGCACAGTGTCTTTCCACATTTGAAATTCACTTGGTTCAAATGTTCTATAGTAAATGACAGGGTTCACTGCAACCTGTATATATTTTTATTTGCTACAGTGGGTAGATTTAACCAGCTACCTGAAGAACTCAGTTGTGTAACACTGCACCTGGTGAGGGGGGATTATCTGTTCTAAACACATGAGCTTGTTATTCCCAATGAAAACAAAGAAAAACAGGAAATGTGGAGTACATGAATTTGAGTTGTTTGTCATGCTGGGTCAAAGGCTAATGGATTGCAGGAGGAGGAGAGTGTTTCCAGCGGGGAGCCTGTGGTAACCATGGTGATGTTTGATGTAATTGCAAAATCAATTCTGACTAAGCACTGAAAATCTGGCCAGCTTAAAAATAAATATATTTCAGATTTATGTGTAATGTTGATATGAGTGACACAATGATTGTCTCAGTTTTCCTATGAAAATCATATTTATTTAAATGCAACATGTATTTATTCATTCACAGTATGTCTGTGACACTTCTTTGAGGAAATGCATCCTGGACTTTGCTCAGTATGGTCTTCCATGGCTAGAAGCTGGTTCCCTTAACAAAGGATGTTCAACGCACATGCAGGCAGTGGCACTACTAAGGCAGTGTGAGGGGCAGTTGTTCTGCAAGGGCTGCCTCATGCATTTCACACAGTGATATCGTTTTCATTTAATTACCTACCATATTGGAACCACAATGGTAAGAACCAATGTTGCATTACTATACAATGTGCTACTACATAAGCACTAGCATACAGGATTTCAAATTATTTTACTGGAAGGCTTTCTTCAGAGCATAAAGCGAACACCTCGCTAACTTGGCTTTAATCTATAAATATACCAAAAAAAAAACATCCATACATGAACTCCTCTGATCGTTTAAATGCAATCCTGGATTCCCACCATGCTGTTCTTCGTGTGCCCCCTGTCTCCTGCAGGGACCACCCTGTCTACAGCTATTGAGAAATTAATCTTGGTTCTCTTTCATTTATGCCCCCCCCCAAAGAAAAACTATCTATCGTTTCACACTGTGCTGCAGTCTTGTGATGTGGACAGCTCCGATCCTTCAGGAACTCCGGTATGAACAGAAGTCTCATTCACGGTTGACCTTGGGACAGCACTCTGTAGCAATGTGCTCACCTAAAAATTGCCTTTCAAGGCTTCACCAAAGGACAAGGTCTATAAGATGGGAGTTTTGCCTACAAGTGACGGCCAAAAATGAAATATTAACTATGGAAGTTGTTTCACCTTTAAAGGAACTACAATTAACATCTCTATTGCCTCATTCAAATTATATGTAGGCTCACTTGTGCATTTTGCTTATTTGAAAGTCATTTTGTAAAACAATCAACTTTAAAATAACAAATCTTTGAGGTCCCTTTTAATAAAGGTCACAGCTTGCCTACAACAGCAGTACTAACCTATCACTGTCCTAGTGTTTGTAACCGAGGAACTTTCCAAAAAGTGACTTTCAAATGTGCTGTTTTATTTGTTCTAATATAAAATTCCAAAAGGAAATACAAATCAAATGACAAGCTCCTAGTGGGATGATGACTCGTGATGTGATTCAGGTCATCCAGCCTTTCCAGTCTCCCTTGTACAAAGAAACTGCAGTTGCACTGACAAGAGGGACACATTACAGAAGAGAGGAAGTTAGAAGTCCAGCAGCACACACCAGGATGGCATTAGCTGTTCTGTATCAAGGGCATTATGTACAGAGAGGGTAACAAATGACTGCACACATCCATGTCCGTGATAATATGAGAGTGGAACTGGCTGTGTGTACACACATCCTGTTGATAAAAGATGCTAAGGCTCCCAGACACGGTCAGCCCTGCAACGCAAATGAAAAACGACACAGTGCCTTTCTTTCCTGCTGGGCTCTGACAGGTAAAATAAATGCAGACTTGTCTGTACGGCGGAGTCGAGAGATCTTGGAACCCTTCAAAGCACAGGATGAAATTCTGAAGCATATTAACTGAAGTGGAGCGTGGCGGCTTCAACGGAACTTCATAGCAATTAAAACAAAGCGCTGGACCGAGGAATTAGAAGGGACCCGTGTCATGAGTTAAAATAATAGACCTGTCCTGGTGGAGGCAGGAACAGGGTGGTTTGAAAAGCCCCTCTCTATCCCTCACCTCCTGGGTACGGTTTCAAAGCCTCAGCCCAGGTGCTATACATCAATTAACACTGAACAAATGCATGTGTATTCAAATGGAATGCCATCCATAACGCCCCTAATGCATATTACTTTGTGTCAGATTTAAGGTGGTATTGCAAGACTGTGGGGAGGAAACCAATAGCATATTTGTATGCATGCAACTCTCAAATCTGCCTTGCTTTCCATTGTATTAAGGCTATTGTATCTCAAGAACAAAAAGTATAAATAAACCTTATAATAATACTACTAATAATAATAAGAAAAACTGGTCACACTTTGCATTTACTGTTCTTTGCCATTTATAGTAATGCTTTTCCTAGGTGTAGCTGTAACACTTGCAATACTTTAACCATGCTATAAAGTCAACCATTATGTGAGAATGCTGTTTAACAATACTAGCAGGCTAATAAACATTTGCAGTAAACACTCTCTCTTACATGTTCCACGTGTTGCGTTAAGCTCTGCCCATTTCTAGCCAAGCCTGGTAATAAAACCCAAGCACAGACCTCACTATTTCTCTTAAGTCTACCAGCACTTGGTTTCAATTTCAGCTGGAATGAAAGGAGAATTGCAGAATTATCCCTCTCCAGTATTCCACAGCTGATATCCATCATGTGACACTGGTGAGGGGGCTGTTGACAAGGGCAGAGGTCTCCTGATGGAGTCATTGCTCACACAGACAGGGTCCTACCTTCCCAATCCTCATTCATTTCAGTCAACGAGGAGGGCAGTGCAATCTGAACAGCTGGCTAGGTGCAATGAGTTATATCCAGATCATGTACAGGCTGATTCTGAAAGAGAGCACGTTAAATACAACAGCCATACTGCAATTCACATCACTCTGTATACAAGCAGAACATGTCTATTATCTAAAACTGTTAGCTTAAAGATAACCTAGCATTCTCAGTTAAAATCAATGGGTTTAACTATTTATAAAGCCCAGAAAGGTTAAACAAGTGGATCATTAGCCACCAAGCCTAATGCTAGATAGACTGATGCATGGTAACATCCTAATTTCAGCTCTGTTTACAGGACACTGAAGGCCAACAGTACAAACTTGTCCAATATTTCTCTTCTGTTGGTTATAATTTAGTTTCAGCTCACACTGGAAGCCATGCCTCGCTTTTCATTTTAATTGTTCAGCTGTAAAAGATTCAAACAGCCTTTTGGATTAAAAAGGTTTTGCAGTTTCTATGTTAATTAAACCCAGTGTGTTCCCTTGCATGACATCAAGACAATCACAGTCATAGTGATTCCCACAGACTGGTTTTTAATTAGGACAGCATGCTGTTAAAAGATCCCTACACCGTAATATGGCACGGAATTATCTTCATTGAAAAATCATTGTCGTTTTATATTATTCTGGACAGATTAAGTCGAATATGTGATCTGCAGAGACAATCACCCACTTGTACAGAGAACAAGCCTCAAGACCACCTACTCAAGCCCACCTGTACAGTACGTATAGGGCTGATGGATGTGGCGTACTGAATGGCTACTATATTAATACTCAACCTCTTCTAGAAACTCATCATCCATAACTCTCATTTTAGTATTTAGTTTCTTTTAGTATTTCTCCGCAATGCATAGATTAATTATAGGAGTATCATCCATTTATTGGATAGTAACTCCATTACACTTTCATTCTGTACTGAGCCATAGCCCCCTGCTGGACAATAACACATTTCGTCTGCATTCTACATCAGCACAGGCCACCTGCTGGATGATAAACGCATTTCAGCTGCAATCAATACTGGTTTCAGACCGAGCCCACTGCTGGACAAATCATGTCACTGCTCGTTTAACCCAACCCCATTAGTACCCTGGCTAAATGGATTTATTTTGTGTTACAAATGTTGAGAGATGCCTAGATCGCTTTTAAATGTTTTTTTTTAAAACATAAGTCTTCAGGGCTCCACATAACGTAGTTGAGCAGCCAGGGTAAAATATCAAGATTGAAAGCCAGCAGGAAAAATATTTAATATTTCAAAAAATAATTTAGTGGCACTGTCTTTATATTTACAGAAGTTTGCCATCAATGCAAAACTACCACCACACATGTATATATGCATTTGACACGGAGAACAAAAGACTGAACATAATCTTTACTTTATAGATACTCCAATTCAATTTTCAGTTCAATTTCCTTTGGCTCTCTGCACTGCACCAACACAATAGCGTACAACAGCTGCACAGAACAAAGCAATAATCAGAAATGTCATCCTTTTTTTCTTTCCACTCCATGCAGACTTCTAAAACTGTAATGCAATCTGTACAAAGCACATGCAGTAGCTGTCAAGCAGTAACAGGGTGTAGAGTTAATATATATTAATTGAGCACCAAGTAATGGGTGGAATGCATTCCATTCTCATGAAACACAGGTAATACAAGGTCAAAGCTTTGTGTGATATTGGGAAGCAGCCAGCATCAGATTGATTTCTATTTAAAACACAAAGCAATCAATGAAATGCAGATAGAGCCTTTGTGAGCAGACTGTTACATTATATCAGGAATCACTGTGGATACACGCAGGTACATGCTTGAATCCTTAGATAAGCGACACAGCAGTATAAAACAGCACATTTGCTCTCCCCTCACCAGCTTTGTGATGGCTTTTTCTTGATAAGATTTCTGAAGTATAAATCAACACGTTTATTTGGGTGCTGTGTTTAACAGTCTTAGGCATAGTGGAATAAGAGAATTCAGAATCACTTTTTTTTTTTTTTTTTTTACTTCAATGCTTGTCTATTATGTCGGATAAACCTGAAATGTATACTGAGCCTGGTTCCATTTTTCTTCCTAAAAAATTGGAAAATGACCTTGATAAATTCTTTTCCCGTGGCAGCAGCTGCAGGAGAGTCAGGACTGATGTGTAGTTCCTGTGGAGCTTGATGCCTGCCCCTGGAACACGGGAATCTGATACTTCATGAAGGGGTTAACAACTTGGAACAGCTTTAAGAACCGCACTGTGTCAATCAATGGAATTGCTAAAAAATCCAGATTGAAACCCCTATAAATCCATTTAGATTAAACCAATGTGATACATAAGGCTAGGATTTAAATCAGCGCAAATCAAAGCCAGATAGATGTTTGATCTGGCCCGGCTTTGTTCTGACTTGTAAGCTTCCCTGTGAGCCCCAAATGACAATAGACTCAAATCTGACAGCTGGTTTTGTGTGGGTAAACCAGCACTTAAATCCACTGACAGAAATCGGACTCGTCCCCAGAGTGTAACCATCTTCGCTGGGTTTACTGCAATTATTACATAATTCTGAGGACACCCTGGTATGTGTGCACCCTGGTTTCTAAACTGCATAAATAGCTCTCGAAACAGCACAACTACCATTTATGGTTAGCTTAGAATCAAATATTGATATTTTTACATGAGCATACTTATTTCCAGTATGGGAATTAGAAAAACAGAAATCAATACAATATACTTGTTACTGCCATTATATCAAATATTGAGAGAAAAAAAATCAAATTACAGATTGTTTATAATTGACAACTGTTCAGTCTGGTGCAGACTCCTAAAAGCCAGTTTTCAATTTAGCCACATAAAAGAAAACTCCCATCATTGGACACGCTGATATGACAAGGCCCTCTTCACACAACAGATGTTATGAAACGATGGTGTGTGTGTGTGGATAATATCATGCAATCACATCTAGGATTTCCAGGGTTTTCCACGATCTCAACTCCCTTGCTCCCAGAGGGAGGGAATGCCACTTATTACTTTTTAAAACTCCTGGGAACTGTGTTTGTTACTATCACTGAGAGTCTACACATGTAGAAACCACACCAGCTATAATCCAGCTGTGATGGGTATTGGTACTGGACAATGGGAAGCTGTATCCAAGAAACCACTTGTCTGATTTTGTGTTGAGGATGTACAGTACTTCATGTTGACCTTTTTTTTTTTTTTTTTAAACTGTGGTGACATGTGTAATGTGTTACTTATATCGGTGGAGGTGATCTGTGTAATTGACATTCCCAGCTCTCAGTGAAGCTGCGTGCATCACCTCAGATCACTCCCGTTTAGTTATGCTTTACTGCTTCAGACCTTGAAAACTTCCATGACAGTAGATTGGATTCTCCTGACAGCTTACGTTGAAATATTCTGTTCCTTTGCGATTCAGTAAATAGTCCAGTGCAAAGTAATATAGTGCCAGTTTTTTTTTTTTACCATTGTAGCTAATGCCATCAACGTGTACAACAATGTTCAGAGGTTAAATAACAACATTTCTACAGATCCTATATATATTTTCCATCGACTATGTTAAATCGTATTTTATAATACAAAAATTATTAAAGATTAATACAGTATTAACAGTCAATTATATATACTGTACATACAAGCAAACCTCAATATGTTAGTTAAATTCCTAAATGTTGAACACTAGAAACCTGGCTTTCTTAAGCAGTAAATCCAGCAGACCTTGACTATATGGCCCACTGTTGTATATACATCTCGATACGCTTCTCATCAGATGTGAAAAAAAAAAAATTCAAGTAAAAGCCTACCCGTCTAGATTGTCGTTGCTGTTTATCGTGTTGAAAAAGTGCTGTTTTTAAAATCATAAATTATTAATACTGTTCGGACCTTTTACTAAAGAAATTAAGACTCAACTTAGAGGGCTGACTGCTGGTGTTCAGTATCACAGTGCCCCCAGTGGCAGTAAAAGCAGAACACTCCAGCCTGCACTGCACTGTTCTGTGGGGAATGAGACCCTCCATCAAAAGCCCTACTCGTCATGCAAACTGGTCTTTGGTTTTGGCTTATTTTGTAAAAGAGCTTTGCTGTCTGCCAAAAGCCCCTTGTCTGACTATCTCTTATTTTTATTCAATCATAAACTGTTCTAGACTGTGTGCTTGGCTCCATTCACCCCCACCTAAAACAGTTTTTATTCCAGTGACTCACCTTTTGGCCATTTACCAAGAAACCACAGTACCATAGGATTCAAGTCTCCATTTAAACCTTTTGTTATGCTCCTGTCGTCTCTCACTGACATTCCCAGAGTTGCATATAAAGATGTTTTGAGATAAATGAATGCTGTTTGGCAGATCTATTAAATCAACAGACAGCTCCTTTATTAAGTTAGCATAACTTGAAATGGCTGATGGCTGCTTCGCTGAGCTGTCATGTAATAGAAGTCTGTAGCCTGACTTTACGCATTGATGAAATGTCAGGATTTTAGCATACTCTAAATCCTTTAGGCTGCTGATGAGAAAGCCTGTCTCTGCTATGATTCACTTGTCAGAATCGACACAATGAAGAAACCCTGCAGCTTGAGAAGAGGCAGCTACAGTTACTGCATGACATGAATACAGAACAATTCAAAATACTTTAAATAAGGAGACACATACCAGTAGGCACATTATTTTCTCTAAATTACCGTATGATGATGATTTATAAGGTTTCTTTTTTTTTTTTTTGGGATCCAAGAAAGCCGGTAACGTACCAGCAAATCAAAACAATAATATTGATGCTCACACTAATCCAAACTTTTTTTCTTTGTATAACTTAACAATAAATGCTATTTGTGCGATAAAGCAATGAAATGCTTTTATTGTACTGAAAACTCGTTTAAAACTGGTTATAAAATAAAATGGTAAACTTGAATGATAAACCGGACCTATGCAAATGGTTAAAGCAGTAAAGATTGTGACTAAAGAATTCCACAATATTGTGGCCACAGGTACAGAAACATTTAAACCCCAGAGTTTTACCTTAAAAGCTCATTGCAGTGCTATAAATAAACACTGACCTAACCACTGAAAGAAACCACAGATATGTCTTAACCAAGCACTTCAAAATAGTACCATGAAATGGTATTTATTGATGAGGCATTATACAATGTGGAAATACTACAGGAAGCACGAAAGTGTAGTTATTTTAGCTGTGGAACAAAGACACTACTCCTTTTAGGGTCACTATTCCAATGCAAAGTGCAATCCTACAACTTCATCATTCCTTCCAAGCAACGTGTGGGCCGGCTCGAACTCCAGAGGGATAGTCTTTGCTTTATTCTTCAATTCCTTTTCAAAGATCTGAAAGCACATACTTAAGAGTTTAAAATGTGGGTAACGATAGCCTCTACTATATAAAAGCCAACAGAAAATAAACACTTACTATCCACTTTTACACTTTAGTGTGGGGTTTGTACTGAAAACTAGTTGACATGTTTGCACTATGCACACGTTTCGAGATTCTCTTTGAAAGTCACAAACTTGTACCTTCCTTCTTGGGGACAGATGATGTGAGACTGTGTGTGTGTGCAAATGGCACAAGTGTCAGTACAGTGAATGCTAAAATCCATCTGCACAGTAAAACCCTTGGGTTACTTTACTAGGTGAAGGTCAAATGTGAGTGAATTGACTGGTCAGGTGGAAACAGATCCTGGAGGAGGAGGAGGAGGCAGTGGGGAAAACTGTGATATGTGCAGAATAAACAGAAAAAGGACCCCATACAATCACACAAAGCTGCAAACAGGACTGATCTTTTCAAAGAAATAAATGTGCGTCCCCAGTGTAAGTTTGAAGTTACCTCAAAGGCTGAAACCTCCAGCAGCTGGTTGATGTCCACCTCCTGTTGGCACAGCGGCTTGTTGACAACAGAGGCGGCTTTTGCCACATTCGGGTGGTAATGTTTCTGCAGGCTCTGCAGGCAGCAATACGAGAAGGAAACATCAACACAAGCAAGATTCTAATACCGGGCTCTCAACAACTCTCACCAAGGAATGTAGCTCAAGTGGTTATCAAGAAGTGACAAAAACAAGTGTATGACATAATCGATGAAATACTGGATACATCATACAGGATAATAATAATCCATGTCAGAAATTACAACAAATATCTGCTGCTGCTTCTGCGCCAAACTGTTTCTTACCACTCTCCATTATCCTTGATAATTCTGCGTGTCAGGCATTAAATAATCCAGTCACACTGCCGTCCAATCCCAATACGATGCCAACTCACCTGCAACTCCCACAGGGAGCTCTCCAGAGCACAGCACTTGGCCGGGTCCTCCTCTTCCATGATGTAAGGGTCTTCAGAAGGATCTTAAGAGAGGAATAAAACAAAGCAGCATTCACAACACAGCTGCATCACTCAACAGGCCTGAGCCGCTTCTGTTTGCAGAATGAACTGGATTGTAGCATGTTGACCACATAAATGCAAAACTCTAGACCGCATGTCCTGTGTATAAAACAGCAAGGACAGGAATTCATTTAATGCAGAAAAGGCCCGTCTTAGTTGCTTATGTAATATTGAACATTTTGCACACTGATATAGTTAAAAACGAGGTTGGAAAGTTGGGGAGCCCTACCTTCTGCTGCGCTGGGTCTGTGGATGAGCACTCGACAGCTGGGGTGTCGGCGGATCAGGTTGCAGATGAAGGGAATGACCATCAGCAGGGCTTGTGGAGGAGCAGTAAGAGCCAGCCGGGACAGCCTCTTGGCAAATGCAGCGACCAGGTATACCGGCAAATGACTGGAAAATAAATAAGGCATAATCAAATTCTATACTAATTCAACATCACTGCAGCCTATAGTATGCACTTGATTTTGTAATGTAAGCCAGCATCAAAT
>JAGXEW010000881.1:0-44111 GCA_030684275.1 Acipenser oxyrinchus oxyrinchus | reverse complement strand
ATTTGAATCTTGATTTTCATCTTAACAATATGTTAAAGTTCAATGTTATTCATTTATGTATTAATATTAGTTTTGAAAATCCATTAAAACACATCAGATTGACACAATGAAAAATATCCAGCTGGACTCCACAGAGACAGAAAGTGTAACTACACATCACTGCAATACTGGGCTTTGCTGTTTGCTTTTTTAATATGTTGTCCAGTGGATCATAAATCAATCAATCTCAATATGCATACAGTTCAATTGTTTTAAAAAATAAATACAATTCTATCTTTTCTGCACTGTGTATTATTGATGAAGTGGAATCATTAAAAAAGAAAAAGTAAATAATAAAAAATTAATACTGAAATATGTTAATATGTGTTTTAAACCATAGATTGCTTTAAAACTTGTAACGCAATAGAAATATGTTGGATTGTAATATGCTATGTATGTATGTATGTATGCATGGATATATTTAATGATTAGAATACATGAATAATCAAGATATTTACCAGATTGATCTTGTCTTTTATTTTGAGCCCTTGTTATTGAGCTCAGTGTGTTTGTGTGCAGTTGAGCTCCTCCACAGGCCGGGTCCCGTTTCATTGCCTTCACCCTCAGCACCTGCAGTAGGTCCCAGCTGCAGCAGTGCAGTCGCTGTGCAGTCCTGCTGAGGGAGGTTTTTGTATGGGTGTGTAGCACTGTGTGAACACAGGACCACTGTGTACACTCTGACAGTAGTAATCTCCTGCATCTTCAGCCTGGACTCCACTGATGGTCAGAGTGAAGTCAGTCCCAGATCCACTGCCACTGAAACGAGTTGGGATCCCAGACTGAAGGGTACTTGCCAAGTAGATCAGGAGTTTGGGAGCTTCTCCAGGTTTCTGTTGGTACCAGGCTAGGTAGTTGTTATTAGCCACTGAACTGCTGACTTTACAGCTCAGAGCGACTGTGTCTCCTGGGAGAACAGATTTCACTGCTGGAGTCTGAGTCACAGTATACTGTCCACTGGATTCTGAAAATAATAAATAATAATATAGAAAATGATAGTAAATGATTGAAATAAATGATGAAAACAGATTACATTTTTCTTTCTTTTTCATTAGATTTCATTCAGTTTGCCTGTTTTACTTTTAATACTTATATATTAAGAATTGTCTCACAAATAGATTTTTTAAAACATGTTTTTCTAAATGATTCTTACCCTGAGTGCAGATGACAAGTGCCCAGATGAAGATGCTGATAAAAGTCATTGTTGTTGTGGATTCTGTTGCCATGAAGGGCAGCTCTCAATCATGAAGTGTTAAACTCACAGGGCTATAAACACTCCCAGAGCACTGAAGCATGTGCTGCCAATGCAAAGTGTCTTTTCTATGCAAATTGTCTTCCTTGGCACAGCAGCCACTTGCAGCCAAGCAGTGGTGTAAACACAGGCTTGGTGCTGTGTGTTCTGACAGAGCAAGATTAGCAGTTTAGCATGGTTGGGATGGGAAGGGTCAGACTGGCAGGAGAAACATGATGTGATTGGGATTGCTGTCAGTCTGGGGCTGTGTTGTAACAGCCTGTTTTATTACTGTGTCATTACTTCATACAATGAGTGCTGTTCTGGCTTTCTCTTTGGTAGTGTTCATAAGTACACCCTGTGCAGGATTGGGTCTGATGGCTTGAATGGAAATTGCTTAAGAATACAATGAAATACTGTCTTATTCTCTTGAGTTTGCTGAAGGATATTTAAGAATTTTAATAGAAATCATTTTAAAAATATGATGCTCAGGGAACTGTTTTACATTATGGAAATCAGTGGTGCTGTGTGTTTTGTAAAGCCCCAAATAACACACCCCTACAGATTGGGTTTGAACAAGTGCCTGTTTCCCTCTTGTGGTAAGTGTTAGTAACTGCAGTCTTTGCTGTTCAGGATCAGTTTAATGAAGATGCAA
The DNA here is from genome assembly GCA_030684275.1 of Acipenser oxyrinchus oxyrinchus. NCBI lineage: Eukaryota > Metazoa > Chordata > Actinopteri > Acipenseriformes > Acipenseridae > Acipenser > Acipenser oxyrinchus. Next base: position 42,189 of record JAGXEW010000881.1, on the reverse strand, counting down.
TCCCTTGATTTAAAATGTGTGCTCCACTTTCATCAGCCTCTCACAGTAAAAGTCATTGCAGGAGAAAGTGGAGTAACATATGGGACACGCGGCATGAAGGGACAGACTGTGTGAGATGATAAAACTCAATTTGCTATCTGTATGATGATTTGTCTTTTTTGTATAGTTTTTTAACAATCGTGATGAGAAGATTTATTTAAAGTTAAGTCAAAACCAAAAACAGTTTTGTGTTAATTTGAGGGTGTGTTTATTCACTGGTAGTGAGAATACAATGTAAAGATGCAATCAGCATAGTGGGGCAATGTGGACACCTTAGAAAACATTCGTCCTTTCTGCTCCAGTCTACTCTGAATACTCACCCTGTCACTGTGTGGCCCTTGTCCCAGTTTGCTCACTTTGCAATGAGGATAATGAGGCCGCATTAGAAAACATTCCTCCACATTGCTCGATGTCTTCTCATACAGACTGTTTGACTTCTCAAGATGTCACTGTGTATCTCTGTTACAAGCTGTCACTGTGTATCTCTGTTACAAGCTGTCACTGTGTATCTGTGTCACAAGCTGTCACTGTGTATCTCTGTTACAAGCTGTCACTGTGTATCTCTGTCACAAGCTGTCACTGTGTATCTCTGTTACAAGCTGTCACTGTGTATCTCTGTTACAAGCTGTCACTGTGTATCTCTGTTACAAGCTGTCACTGTGTATCTCTGTTACAAGCTGTCACTGTGTATCTCTGTTACAAGCTGTCACTGTGTATCTCTGTTACAAGCTGTCACTGTGTATCTCTGTTACAAGCTGTCACTGTGTATCTCTGTTACAAGCTGTCACTGTGTATCTCTGTTACAAGCTGTCACTGTGTATCTCTGTCACAAGCTGTCACTGTGTATCTCTGTTACAAGCTGTCACTGTGTATCTCTGTTACAAGCTGTCACTGTGTATCTCTGTTACAAGCTGTCACTGTGTATCTCTGTTACAAGCTGTCACTGTGTATCTCTGTTACAAGCTGTCACTGTGTATCTCTGTTACAAGCTGTCACTGTGTATCTCTGTTACAAGCTGTCACTGTGTATCTCTGTTACAAGCTGTCACTGTGTATCTCTGTCACAAGCTGTCACTGTGTATCTCTGTTACAAGCTGTCACTGTGTATCTCTGTTACAAGCTGTCACTGTGTATCTCTGTTACAAGCTGTCACTGTGTATCTCTGTTACAAGCTGTCACTGTGTATCTCTGTTACAAGCTGTCACTGTGTATCTCTGTTACAAGCTGTCACTGTGTATCTCTGTCACAAGCTGTCACTGTGTATCTCTGTTACAAGCTGTCACTGTGTATCTCTGTCACAAGCTGTCACTGTGTATCTCTGTTACAAGCTGTCACTGTGTATCTCTGTCACAAGCTGTCACTGTGTATCTCTGTTACAAGCTGTCACTGGGTATCTCTGTTACAAGCTGTCACTGTGTATCTGTGTCACAAGCTGTCACTGTGTATCTCTGTGTGACAAAGACGACTGAGCGGTGACGTCACGGCAGAGCCAGGAAACACAGTACAGACAGAGACTTGGGGTTTTGGTGAAGCTGAGCGTGATCGCGCTCAGCTGCTTAATAATCAAACAGAAAAATAAACGGTTGTAACAAAAACACAGGACACGGCACTTTCGCCAAAATAAACAGACATAAACAAAACGAACTAACACTAAACAAACGGTGGACGGACAGACACACAAACACGGTGAGTAAACAAACAAACAAGTATCGTGCTGGTCCTACCAGCACGCGATAGCAATTGTTTGTAAATATTTCTCTCCTCTCTCTCTCCCGTTCTCCACTCTCGAACACCCAACCCCGAGTGAGTGAAAACATGCAGTTTTATGCAGTTGTACCGAGACTCGATTGCTAGTCAATCATTCAATTGGAATCTCGGTACAACTGCACGTGAATTAATTAAAGTGCAATTCCCATGACCACACATTATATTATAACCAGCACATGAAGTGATTTGTGCCCTCTCGTGCCAAATACAAATCTACATTTTTAAATCACACGTGAAACACAGACCTGCTTATATCCCGTGTACCGATGACTATACACCAACATTTACACACAACACGTAACACAAAATACACACAGGGGGCACTTTGCACATATACCCCCCTTGTGCAAAGCACATGGCCTCAATGGCCACCTCCCTCAGTCCCAAAGTCCCGGCTCAGGAACAGGGGCAGCAACGGGCCAGCAGGGTGGCCACGGTGGGATGTCCTCCCCACCCAAACAACTGTAGAGTCCCAGTGGACCACACACAGGCCGGCTCTGGCCAGAAAAATTTTGGGGTGGTCTCCAGACCTGCCCCCCTTCTTTATGGCTGGCAGCTGCCCTTCATGGGGCTCCAGCCCCAGTATTTCCTGCCGCGAAATTGCTGCGGGGAAGCTGGTCTCCTGATCTCCCCCTTCTTCATGGCTGGCAGCTGCCCTTCATGGGGCTCCAACCACACGATCTCCGGCAGCGAAACTGCTGCGAGGGGAGCGGGTCTCCTGACCTCCCCCCCCTTCTTCATGGCCGGCATTTCCCCTCCGTGGGGCTCCGACCCCACGATCTCCGGCAGCGAAATTGCTGCGAGGAGCGGGTCTCCTGACCTCCCCTTTCTTCATGGCCGAGAGCTCCCTTTCATGGGGTTCTGGCCACAGTGTAGCGACCCCAGGCGAAGCAGCACCTCGACTACCCCAGGCGAAGCAGGATCCCTGGCGACCCCACGGCAGCAGCAGCGACCGGAGGCGACGGCAGCAGCAGCGACCTCGGGAGGCGACGGCAGCAGCAGCGGACCCTCGGGAGGCGACGGCAGCAGCAGCGGACCCTCGGGAGGCGACGCAGCAGCAGCGGACCCGGGAGGCGGCGAGCAGCAGCGACCCTCGGAGGCGACGGCAGCAGCAGCGGACCCTCGAGGCGACGGCAGCAGCACCTGGGAGGCGAGCTCGGAGGGAGCCCTGGCCATAGAGGCTGCAGCGGAGCTCCACTTCTCCCTCGTACCCTGTACCCTGTGTGGAGCAAAAGGCAGCCCCAGGCGATGCGGAGCGGCTGGCAACCCCAGGCGTGCGGAGCGGCTGGCAACCCAGGCGATGCGGAGCGGCTGGCAACCCCAGGCGATGCAGAGCGGCTGGCAACCCCAGGCGATGCGGAGCGGCTGGCAACCCCAGGCAATGCGGAGCGGCTGGCAACCCCAGGCGTGCGGAGCGGCTGGCAACCCCAGGCGATGCAAGGCAAGCATCCTTGGGCAAAGCGAGGCAGGCATCCTTGGGCGAAGCGAGGCAGGCATCCTTGGGCTGCGAGGCAGGCATCCTTGGGCGAGCAGGCAGGCATCCTGGGCATGCAGGCAGGCATCCTGGGCGAAGCGAGGCAGGCATCCTTGGGCGGCGAGGCAGGCATCCTTGGCGAGGGCAGGCATCCTTGGGCTAGGCGAGGCAGGAGTCAGGACTAGCTGGGGTGCAGGTGTTGGCCCTCTTCTCGGCCTCTGCGGCGGGCGGTTCTTCCCGTGCTTCCCTCAGCAGCCTATGCAAGGGCTGCTGAGGACTGCCAACATCTAGTCCTGGTCCTTCTGGTGAAGGGAGAGGCAGCTCCTGCTCCTCTCCTCGTGACGGTGGGGAAATGATACCAGCAGGCATTCACCCTCTGCTGGTGGGGAAGTGATACCAGCAGGCATTCCTCCTCTGCTGGTGGGGAAGTGCTACCAGCAGGCATTCATCCTCTGCTGGTGGGGAAGTAATACCAGCAGGCATTCCTCCTCTGCTGGTGGGGAAGTGATACCAGCAGGCATTCATCCTCTGCTGGTGGGGAAGTGTACCAGCAGGCATTCCTCCTCTGCTGGTGGGGAAGTGATACCAGCAGGCATTCATCCTCTGCTGGTGGGGTTGGGCGAGGCAGAGGCAGCTCCTGCTGCTCTGCTCCTGCCGATGGAGGTGGCGGAGGCAGAGGCAGCTCCTGCTGCTCTGCTCCTGCCGATGGAGGTGGCGGAGGCAGAGGCAGCTCCTGCCGCTCTGCTCCTGCCGATGGAGGTGGCGGAGGCAGAGGCAGCTCCTGCTGCTCTGCCGATGGAAGTGGCGGAGGCAGAGGCAGCTCCTGCTGCTCTGCTCCTGCTGGTGGAGGTGGCGGAGGCAGAGGCAGCTCCTGCTGCTCTGCCGATGGAAGTGGCGGAGGCAGAGGCAGCTCCTGCTGCTCTGCTCCTGCCAATGGAGGTGGCGGAGGCGGGACCAGCAGGAATTCACCCTCTGCTGGTGGAGGTGGGAGCTGCAAGCAGTCCTCCCATGGCAATGGAGGTGGACCCAGCAGGAATTCACCCTCTGCTGGTGGAGACTGGGGCTGTGGACGCTCTACCTTCCCCTTCTTGGGCCGTGGACGCACCGACTCCTCCCTCTTGGGCCGTGGACGCACCGACTCCTCCCTCTTGGGCTGTGGACACACGACTCCTCCCTCTTGGGCTGTGGACGCACCGACTCTCCCTCTTGGGCTGTGGACGCACCGACTCCTCCCATTCAGGCGTAGGACGTTCGGGCTCCTCCCATTCAGGCGTGGGGCGTTCGGGCTCCTCCCACTCAGGCGTGGGACGTTCGGGCTCCTCCCACTCAGGCGTAGGACGTTCGGGCTCCTCCCACTCAGGCGTAGGGACGTTCGGGCTCCTCCCGCTTGGGCTGTGGACACTCAGCCTTCCTCTTCCCCTTTCCCCTTCTCTGCCTCCTCCTCACCTTCCTCTCCTGGGCCAGTTCCTCCTCTCCCTCTTGGTAGGGCAGCGCACCACCGGGTGCCCGAACTCCCCACAGGCAAGGCACCAGCCTTGGTCCTCTAAACCACCGAGGAGGACCTCCAGATCCTGGCAGCCATCTCTCCAGTTCCAGCCTTCCATTTTCTTGTTGTGTTTTTTTTTTTTTTTTTTTTTTTTTTTTAAACAAATTGTGGTTCCTGCTCTGGCCTGAGTCCTGGAGACGCTGTTATCCCACTTCTGACACCACGTGTGACAAAGACGACTGAGCGGTGACGTCACGGCAGAGCCAGGAAACACAGTACAGACAGAGACTTGGGGTTTTGGTGAAGCTGAAGCGTGATCGCGCTCAGCGTTTAATAATCAAACAGAAAAATAAACGGTTGTAACAAAAACACAGGACACGGCACTTTCGCCAAAATAAACAGACATAAACAAAACGAACTAACACTAAACAAGCGGTGGACGGACAGACACACAAACACGGTGAGTAAACAAACAAACAAGTATCGTGCTGGTCCTACCAGCACGCGAATAGCAATTGTTTGTAAATATTTCTCTCCTTCTCTCTCTCCCGTTCTCCACTCTCAACACCCAACCCCGAGTGAGTGAAAACATGCAGCTTTTATGCAGTTGTACGAGACTCGATTGCTAGTCAATCATTCAATTGGAATCTCGGTACAACTGCACGTGAATTAATTAAAGTGCAATTCCCGTGACCACACATTATATTATAACCAGCACGTGAAGTGATTGGTGCCCTCCTCGTGCCAAATACAAATCTACATTTTTAAATCACACGTGAAACACAGACCCGTTTATATCCCGTGTACCGATGACTATACACCAACATTTACACACAACACGTAACACAAAATACACACAGGGGGGGCACTTTGCCACACTCTGTTACAAGCTGTCACTGTGTATCTCTGTCACAAGCTGTCACTGTGTATCTGTGTCACAAGCTCTCACTGTGTATCTCTGTTACAAGCTGTCGCTGTGTATCTCTGTTACAAGCTGTCACTGTGTATCTCTGTCACAAGCTGTCACTGTGTATCTCTGTTACAAGCTGTCACTGTGTATCTCTGTCACAAGCTGTCACTGTGTATCTGTGTCACAAGCTCTCACTGTGTATCTCTGTTACAAGCTGTCGCTGTGTATCTCTGTTACAAGCTGTCACTGTGTATCTCTGTCACAAGCTGTCACTGTGTATCTCTGTTACAAGCTGTCACTGTATATCTGTTACAAGCTGTCACTGTGTATCTCACTGGTAGTGAGAATACAATGTAAAGATGCAATCAGCATAGTGGGGCAATGTGGACACCTTAGAAAACATTCGTCCTTTCTGCTCCAGTCTACTCTGAATACTCACCCTGTCACTGTGTGGCCCTTGTCCCAGTTTGCTCACTTTGCAATGAGGATAATGAGGCCGCATTAGAAAACATTCCTCCACATTGCTCGATGTCATCTCAACTGCACTGATCTCTGCTCAAGCTGTCACTGTGTATCTCTGTTACAAGCTGTCACTGTGTATCTCTGTTACAAGCTGTCACTGTGTATCTCTGTCACAAGCTGTCACTGTGTATCTCTGTTACAAGCTGTCACTGTGTATCTCTGTTACAAGCTGTCACTGTGTATCTCTGTCACAAGCTGTCACTGTGTATCTCTGTTACAAGCTGTCACTGTGTATCTCTGTCACAAGCTGTCACTGTGTATCTCTGTTACAAGCTGTCACTGTGTATCTCTGTCACAAGCTGTCACTGTGTATCTCTGTTACAAGCTGTCACTGTGTATCTCTGTCACAAGCTGTCACTGTGTATCTCTGTCACAAGCTGTCACTGTGTATCTCTGTTACAAGCTGTCACTGTGTATCTCTGTTACAAGCTGTCACTGTGTATCTCTGTTACAAGCTGTCACTGTGTATCTCTGTCACAAGCTGTCACTGTGTATCTCTGTTACAAGCTGTCACTGTGTATCTCTGTTACAAGCTGTCACTGTGTATCTCTGTCACAAGCTGTCACTGTGTATCTCTGTCACAAGCTGTCACTGTGTATCTCTGTCACAAGCTGTCACTGTGTATCTCTGTTACAAGCTGTCACTGTGTATCTCTGTTACAAGCTGTCACTGTGTATCTCTGTCACAAGCTGTCACTGTGTATCTCTGTCACAAGCTGTCACTGTGTATCTCTGTCACAAGCTGTCACTGTGTATCTCTGTTACAAGCTGTCACTGTGTATCTCTGTTACAAGCTGTCACTGTGTATCTCTGTTACAAGCTGTCACTGTGTATCTCTGTCACAAGCTGTCACTGTGTATCTCTGTTACAAGCTGTCACTGTGTATCTCTGTTACAAGCTGTCACTGTGTATCTCTGTTACAAGCTGTCACTGTGTATCTCTGTTACAAGCTGTCACTGTGTATCTCTGTCACAAGCTGTCACTGTGTATCTCTGTTACAAGCTGTCACTGTGTATCTCTGTTACAAGCTGTCACTGTGTATCTCTGTTACAAGCTGTCACTGTGTATCTCTGTTACAAGCTGTCACTGTGTATCTCTGTTACAAGCTGTCACTGTGTATCTCTGTTACAAGCTGTCACTGTGTATCTCTGTTACAAGCTGTCACTGTGTATCTCTGTTACAAGCTGTCACTGTGTATCTCTGTTACAAGCTGTCACTGTGTATCTCTGTTACAAGCTGTCACTGTGTATCTCTGTTACAAGCTGTCACTGTGTATCTCTGTTACAAGCTGTCACTGTGTATCTCTGTTACAAGCTGTCACTGTGTATCTCTGTTACAAGCTGTCACTGTGTATCTCTGTTACAAGCTGTCACTGTGTATCTCTGTCAAAAGCTGTCACTGTGTATCTCTGTTACAAGCTGTCACTGCGTATCTCTGTTACAAGCTGTCACTGTGTATCTCTGTCACAAGCTGTCGCTGTGTATCTGTGTCACAAGCTGTCACTGTGTATCTCCTGTCACACTTTGCCACACTTTCAGGTTACTAGCACAGTGACTGCCAGGGGTGGAATCAAGAGGAAATGAATCCCAAGTATTGAGATATAAGAGTCAGTGTTTCCCAGCATGCATCACTGTGAGCAGCTCCTTCCTCCAGACACAGACCACACTGTAGTGTTTAGATGACTGGGTGTGAGGAGCCTTGTGTTAACAATGGGAGAACTGGGCTGACTGGGGAGGCAACTGCTGCCTATTAAAATGGTCTTATTAGTGTGTTATTACACTGTGGACAGCAGTGGTGCTCTGGCTCCCTCTTGTGGTCAGTATTAATATCTGTGTGTTTCTCAGAGGACAAATTAATGAGTGCACTTTATTCACTTGAACACAGAGCAGCTCCTGTGTTAGCTGTCACTGAATCTCTTTATTCCATGATTTGCTGTATTGAGCTGGAGGCTCAGAGAGTGTTTCCTCTTTCCTATCAGCTGTGTGTTTTGTGTTTAAACCTCAGAGCACTCTGGATATTTACTGACACCCTCCTCCCCTTTCCCAACTTGCTTTTTGCTCTTTCTTTTTGCATTAGGACTCTATAGAGTCCTTTTATGTAACTGTAACACCCGCTAGGCAGGGCTTACGCAGAATTGAAATACATAATCACATTTGGAGTCGGTCTACGCCAGATTAGTGTGTAAGACACTGGACAAATAAAACAGTTACAGGTTATTTTATTCTGAAAGCAAATCAAGGATGGGATCAGAAACACGGCCACTTCCAATTAAAAATAATCTTTTATTTTATTGCAGATCAAAAGAAATGGAATGTTAGCAGCAGATTAATACACAGCAGTAAACGTTCAGCACCAGAAGCACACTAAAGTGTGCGGTGCAATAAATACCTGTGAAAAATGATTTATTTAACATTGCAATCATTACAAATAAATACAAATATAAACAACGACCGCTCTGAAAACAACACACAACACAAAACACAGCAGTGCGCAGGCAGGGGATGTGGGAGAGCTGCATGCATCATTTTCTGCTGCAGATCAATCTGTAACCCCATTCAACATCATCTCCTGCTTTACCAGACAAGGAGCAGACAAAAGCCTCACAAGACTTGACTAGCTCCTTGCTTACAGTATATCACTCTGTGACCCCAGTCTGCTCGTTGACTGACAATGTCCTGTATGGTTGACAATGAAGTCAGAATGGTTTCTTCCTCTTTCAATGCGATGCATTGGTTGTATCAGCCTGTGAAAGCATGCATTCCACACAGAGCTTCACACTGATAGTGCCAAGTCCTTGCACATACAGCAGCTTCCACAGCTAAACATCTGGGTGTGTTCCTGTCAATGCTACACTTTATAGCAGGAAAACAAAACTGGTTAATTCACCATTGTGATATTTCAAACATTCTACATTTATTTAAAAACAGAGACCAAAACTTCAAACAACAGACGTGTTTTGACTCAAAAGAGCCGTCCTCAGTGTTTAAAAGAAACAAAGCAAACCCAGCCCTTAATATAGTTATTACCAATTAGTGAACATGATTAAACACAGGTTTGTTAAGCAGACAATTCATTATCACAGACATACACTTCATCAAGTAAAGTTTCCAATCAGATATCCCAACATCAATGATTGGCAAATAAGTTACAATTTGTAAACCAAACAAACCTTAATAGTTATTAATCAATTGCTCAAGATGATTAGATACAGGTATTGTTAAACAGCCAGCTCATTACCACAAACATACACTTAATGAAGTGAAATTTACAATGAATTATCTAACCATCAACGATCTGCAAATTGAAACAAGAAACAAACCCCACCCTTAATATAGTTCTTTAAATTGCACAATGGTGAATTAACAATGTGTTTGTGTGCGGACTCCATGTTTACACACTATCAACACTTTTCTGAGCATCAACGCACCAAATACAAATGAATGAAATGCTTGAACTTTCAGCGTGAGGTTTAAATTTTGTAGCATTACTGATACACTTTATAGAAATAGATTTTTATTCATATTTATTTCACTATATTTAATTATTTTATAGTTTCAATCAGAAAAATATTAAATTGCTTTGAAGAAATAAAACAAATCTTGTATATTAATATTAAAATACGTTAATATGTGTCTTAAACCATAGATTGCTTTAAAACTTGTAATGCAATAGAAATATGTTGGATTGTAATATGCTATGTATGTATGTATGTATGCATGTATATATTTATTTATTTCCTTTAAGAGGAGTAAAGCGTCTGATTTAGTTTATTTTCAGTTTGTATTTAAGTTTCAGAAAATTAACAATGTTCACCTTTATCTTTTCCTTCCTGTAGATAAATCAATAATTATATTTTCGTTTTCATTTGAAACTAAATTAGTAAATATAAATCCAATGACAGCCCTTCAGCCTCTGCAATGTATTAGAATACATGAATAATCAAGATATTTACCAGATTGATCTTGTCTTTTATTTTGAGCCCTTGTTATTGAGCTCAGTGTGCTTGTGTGCAGTTGAGCTCCTCCACAGGCCGGGTCCCGTTTCATTGCCTTCACCCTCAGCACCTGCAGTAGGTCCCAGCTGCAGCAGTGCAGTCGCTGTGCAGTCCTGCTGAGGGAGGTTTTGTACGGGTGTGTAGCACTGTGTGAACACATATCTACTGCTGGGGTAGTGGAAACTCTGACAGTAGTAATCTCCTGCATCTTCAGCCTGGACTCCACTGATGGTCAGAGTGAAGTCAGTCCCAGATCCACTGCCACTGAAACGAGTTGGGATCCCAGACTGAAGGGTACTTGCAGCATAGATCAGGAGTTTGGGAGCTTCTCCAGGTTTCTGTTGGTACCAGGCTAGGTAGTGGTAATTGCTATACGTGTACACTGCGCTGCTGACTTTACAGCTCAGAGCGACTGTGTCTCCTGGGAGAACAGATTTCACTGCTGGAGTCTGAGTCACAGTATACTGTCCACTGGATTCTGAAAATAATAAATAATAATAAAGAAAATTAGAATAAATGAGTGAATTAAATAATGAAAATGCATTACATTTCAGCACGTTTTCATTTCATCTTTTAATTTCCCTGTTTTACTTTCTATTAAGAATTGTCCCAGAAACAGATATTTTTGTAAACATGCATTTTCTAAATGATTCTTACCCTGAGTGCAGATGACAAGTGCCCAGATGAAGATGCTGATAAAAGTCATTGTTGTTGTGGATTCTGTTGCCATGAAGGGCAGCTCTCAATCATGAAGTGTTAAACTCACAGGGCTATAAACACTCCCAGAGCACTGAAGCATGTGCTGCCAATGCAAAGTGTCTTTTCTATGCAAATTGTCTTCCTTGGCACAGCAGCCACTTCTAGCCAAGCAGTGCTCTTAAGTTTAAACTCATTTTCAGCTGATGCAGTTTCTTTGCCATTCAGAAAAACTGAAAAAGTTTTATCTTGCAAACAAAAAGAAAAATAGCTTATAGTTTTCTTTGTGTTGAGTTTGTACAAACACAGCTATTTCTCTCTCTTCTCCCTTCTCTCAAACAATTCATCTTAGCCACAGCTGTGATTATGTAGCTTTGTTACACAGTATAAATAATTATTAATTGTAAAATATTAAAATCAGAGCTGCAGGTTAACAGATCCATCATAAACTTTGTGAAATCAAATCCATTCAAGAAGCAAACATTTTGATTTTGCACATTGCTAATGTTGAGTGAAAAGTTTCCAGTTTTTTCCTGTGGCCCCCCTGGACTGTCTCTGAGGACCCCAGGTTAAGAACCACTGCTCTGGATTAAAGAGCATCATTTTATTACTCTCTCTCTCCCTCTTGTGGTCACAGAGTGTAGTGCAGGTTGTGCTGTTTGGTGTTTTGACGAAACATTGAGGAGAGTCCTTGCAATGTGGGACCTGTATGGGTGGTTCCATGGTGTACTGCTAGCACTCTGAAACCAGCGAGCTGAGTTCAAATCTCGGTGCATTCGTGTTATATTTGTCTCACAGAAACATTTTATACACTGGTTTAGGTTTAAATAACTAATGTTTTAAACTCTGGTTTAGTGTCTTTCATAGTAACTAATATTAGTACATACACTACTGATACCACAGATTCCACCTCGCCCGCAGTGGAGGAGCGACCTTACTACGGATGTCAGGACTGCCCAGTCCCTGACCACCTTCCGACGCCTCCTCAAGACACACCTCTTCAGACAGGACCTGTAAAACTCAACTCTCCCCTTCTGGACAATATAGCACTCTGCCTTTAATGCACTTTAACTTGCACTTATCTGCTCCCTATTTTACTGTATTTAATCCTGCACTGAACCCAATCTGTAGTATCTTATTTTTTAAAATTTTTAGATTGTGTGTGTGTGTGAGAGAGAGCGTCCCGAGACTGAGGCAACACATCCAGGAGGAGAGACTGCTCCCTACGATAGAGCTGACACCACTGAGGTGTGTGTGTGTGTGTGTGTGTGTGTGTGTGTGTGTGTGTGTGTGTGTGTGTGTGTGTGTGTGTGTGTGTGTGTGTGTGTGTGTGTGTGTGTGTGTGTGAGAGCGTCCTGAGACAGGCAACACATCCAGGAGGAGAGACTGCTCCTCACGATAGAGCTGACAGCACTGAGGGTGTGTGCGTGTGCGTGCGTGCGTGTGAGCATGCTTGCGTGCGCGTCATATATGATTTAGTGTGTGTAAAGAAAACGGTTTTGTCACTTGCACTAAACCCTGTTTTAACATTTTGTTTTTCAAAGTCGGCATAACGCCATACAACACAGTCCGTTTAATTACTGTGTACACGTTTTAAATGTTTACAAACTCGACAATGTTGCCGAATTTGTCATTCAAACTTGTTTAGTTTTAATCAGTTTTGTCTGCTTGTTACTTTTTTCAGCCAACACATTTAAATGACCCTTGTTTGTTACATTTTAAAATATTTTTAAACGTTACAATGTAAATTTTGACTCAGTAGCTACCATTGAATGTTTCAACCTCGGTGACTTTCTTTGATGCGCTATTCATTTTAGGCAACTTGTAATTTTTTTTTTTACATGAAACTTGTACTTTTATATAGGTATATACATGTCAATTGCTGTGCATAAACGCATCAGCCAAATCAATTAACATGACATGTAGTTTTCTTGCTTGTATTCATTGCTACATTAATTATTTAAACATATTTATTTCTAAATGTATTTATTCCTCTATGCATTTATTTAAATTATTTATTTATTTCTACCAAATAAATAATTCCTTTATTTATTTTTAATTAAACGAGGAACTACAATTGATCAGAGATCAGAGATTTAGACAAGGAAGCTACATGCCACTCTTGTGTGCAATTCCATTCTATGGTATCTACCAAACAAACAGGAAACTAGAAATTTTGAGACAGGAAATCGAAGCTGGTCAGGCTTGGATGTAAGCTTAAAAAATAAACGCATTTCAACATCTCCGCAGTGGCGCAGCGGGCTAAGGTCGTGTGGTCTTCAAGAACGTCATGTTGCGAGTTCAAACCTCGATATCTTACTTTTTTCTCACTGCGATATGTGCTGTTTTAAAACATAAATCATGTGTTTAATATAAATGGTGTGGATATCAAACTGCTTGCATTCCCTGGTATGTTTGGACGTTGACCAACATGAGTGTTGAGGTGTGGAGAGGAGATTTTAAAAAAAGTTGATCGATAGAGAAGTGTAAACTAACAATTATTTAGAATATATATAGACAGTTATTTATTATTGTTTATTTAATTTGGCACGGTCCGCGGCGGGCAGTGCTTTCTCTTATTTGAAGCTTTTCAAATAGAACAATAATATGAGCAAATAAAAGCAAGTGAGTTTATTTGATGCCGGCTTCAAAAAAGTGCTTTCTACTGATGATCAGAGCAGGAAGCGTGAATCTGATCAAAATAACAATATTACAACAAGTACCGAACCGCCTGTTTCAGGGACTATCAGAAGTGAGATTTTCAGTACTGAAAAGACGGCAGGACCAGCTTTCAGTGTAAGTACTAGTAGTGTATCTGAGCTTGAAGCTGTATAAGATATTAGCCTTGTCAATGCAGATGCACTTAAAACGGCACCCGACGCAATAAAATTAAGTGCTTTTCGAAACCAGTTTCAGCCAAAAAAAGGGATGGACAGCACCATCCCGCTGTATTTTTGGAAATAAAGGACGAGTCCCAGATGAATTCGATGACGAGGCCTTGTATCCAACATTGCGATACAGTGAAGCAAAGGAAGGTGTGTTTTGTGTTGCCTGTATCATATTTTCATCTGGTGACACAGTACTACGATCACAGCCTCTTGTGGACTGAAGCAACGCAAACAAAATCATTACAAAACATCTTACAACACAAACGCATCTGAGTGCTCAAATACGTGCTGCTGAATGTTTACGTGTTTGTGATAACAAGCAACAGTCCAGAATGTCATCTTTGAATAAAGCCCACCAGGAATATGCAGAACACAGTAAGTCAGCTCTGAGAGCAATTGTAGATTTAATAGCGGTTTGCGGTAAACAAAACGTTTCAATCAGGGTTCACACCGAGGAGCGCAGCAACTTCAGAGCTTTTTCAGAGTACCGTGCGAAAGGAGATGAGGCACTGACAAGCCACTTGCAGCAAGCACTGCATACGTGATGGCATTCTACTTAAATGCAGAAATGCTAAATTGTTCTCGTTGCTGGCAGATGAGAGTGCTGACATTAGCTGCACAGAACAAGTGTCCCTTATTTTAAGATATGTGGATCAATCACCATCAGGGCAGTTCTCTTTGCGAGAGGACTTTGTGGCTTTTATTTCAACAAGCGATACAACAGGTGAAACACTTACCACCCTGCTTCTGGACCACCTGCAGCAGTCCAATTTGAACCCCTCCAACCTGGTCGGACAAGGCTATGATGGTGCTGGAAATATGAGTGGCAAAATATGTGGAGTGCAGGCCCGCATCAGAGAGAAATACTCCTCAGCAGCATATGTGCACTGCAGAAACTCACTAAACCTCGCAATTACACACTCAACGAGAATACGTTTAGCTTTGTGACTGCATCTCCAAAACAAATGCAGTGTTTTTTTGGATAAAAGTGACACAAAGCAGCGTCTGCAGACGTTTTCTGACACCCGCTGGTCCTCAGCATGATGCGTGCCTCTCCACTGTCATCATGAACTATGAAAATTTGTTTGCCAGCATCGATCATTTAAAAACAGACACAGACCACAAGTGCAGTGACACCGCTGTATCCAGAGCCAGAGCAATGGAGTCATTTGTGTTTCTGGTCTGTATTATTGTGTGCCAAGGGTTACTGCAGTATCTCACTCCACTCAGCAATGCTCTTCAGAACCTGTCTTGCGATCTCGTGAAAGCCAGTCAACAAGCCAGCAATTTAGTTTCTCTGCTTGGGGACAAAAGGGTGGACAGCACCTATACCAACCTGTGGGAAAATGGCAATAACTGTCTCAATGCCTCGTATTGCAAGGCTTCAAACACAGAGGTTGAATGTCCCAGCTGTAATGCCACAAGAATACTGGAGCTTGAATCTATTTCTTCCATTTTTGGATCATCTAACCACACAGTTGAATGATCGAGTGTGCAGTTCTTTGCCTCGACTTAAAGCCCGATATCTTCTCCCCAACAAGTTGCCAATGCTGACCCAAGCAATGTGGAGTGAGATAAAAGAGGAGTATGAGGCTATGATGCCCAGTGTACAAACGGCTGATGCAGAGCTTGAGCTCTGGAGGCATTGCAATACTGACAAGAGCAGCAGAGAAATATGTGAAATATTAGAGGACACAGTGATACTGTACCCTAACATCCACAACATCTTAAAAGTACTGCTTACCATGCCTGTGTCCACTGCTTCAGCTGAACGCTCCTTCAGCTCTTTGAGGCGCTTGAAAACATACCTGCGCAGCACCATGTCAGAGACGAGACTCACCGGACTAGCACTGATGAACATTCACCACGAGGTGGCGATCGACAGTGAGAAAGTGTTGCGGGACTTTGATGCAACGGGAACCCGAGGAATTCCTCTGCTCTTTCAGGATTGAGCAAGGTAAAAACACATTTATAGTTCTATTAAAATGAAAAACACATCGTTATTATAATCATAATCATTATTATTATTGCACAATTTTACAACATGCAAGAAATTAAAGTTTTATGTTTAGTTAAATGGGATGAGTAAAAATTACATTAGTGATTGCAAAAGTAATTAGAAATGTATGATTTGTGGTTTCCCCTCTGGTTTAAGTATATATTTCAAAGAGATTTATGTATACTTTTTATTGTTGTAGTATGGTATTTGTTTTACCGTTTAGTATTTTATGCGATATCGGTGTGATTCAGTTTTGCGTACCATGTGAAATATTTCTGGGAGCGCCCCTGTATTTTAGCACTACTACAAGACCATGTACGGAATTAAAACGAATGGACTAAATAATAGTAATTGTTTTGAAACAATTTAAGTTTTTTTTTTAAAGTTCCAAGCTCCCCGTCTCTTAGTTCCTCACCCTTTTTATACCTCAAAGCCCTTCTAATTCCAGGTGTGTTCAGTTACCTGCAATTGTTTGGGGCGGGACCTGAGGTCCGTGTGCTCAGTGCTTGTGATAAAGAAAACAAAAAATACTTTAATTACGAACTCCGTTTCACCCGTGCACCAAACAAAATAGACAAATAATAATCAACACAGCAAAAAACACAGTGCAAAGCGAACAGAAAATTATGAAAAAAACGATCTAAATAAAATATTCACACAATACTAATTAATACGTGCAGAAAATAAATAAATAAACACAGACATATGGTCATTTGTGTCAAATACATACACATGTATGTATGTTTCTTTTGTTGGTAAATTAACCCAATACATTATTGCATTCTGCCACGTCATTAGATAAGCAAAGCCCCTTTGTGCCAGTGCGCATTCAGAGGAGACGCGCTGAGAGAATCCGTCTTCTGTGTCACTCAGTACTGCCAGCTTTCCCCCGTTGGTGATATATTGGTCAGCATAGCTGCTTTCCAAGTAATTGACCAGAGGCGATTCCCAGCCAGTACAACTGTGTTTATGCCCACGTTTCAAATAATGAAATTTATAAAAGCAAATCGCATTGTTTTATGTTTTCTTTACTTTTAAAGCTGAGAATCAAACACACTTCCGACAACTTCATAGCCCTGCTGGCTACGAACACGTATTGAGTCGGCTGTTTCCTATGACCCTGGTGATACCGAGTGTGTTCCTAGTATCAGCGTCGGCATTAGCATGTGTTTGGCATGCTTGCTGTGCACTCTAGCATTGCATAACAAGCCTGCGCTTCGCCAGCTCTTCGTGGCGCAACGGTAGCGCGCCTGACTCCAGGTCAGAAGGCTGCGTGTTCAAATCACGTCGAGGTCAAAGTCGTTTCTATTTCATTTTTTAACGTGTTTGGATTTGAATGTTTGCGGCCACTTATTTATACAATTTTGCCTACACAATATACTGATTATATAATAAATTAAAGTGACTCCGAGATTAATGTTGGCCAGTCTTCAATGACATAGTTGGGTAATAAAGTCATGTTAACTCTTCCTTGCATGAGATATTGAAAATAGCTATACAAATACTAGTTTTGAAGAAATTTTAAAGTACAGCAAGTAATGATTGATACCTTTAAGCTTAACAGACCTTTATATCTAATTGTAAGCCTGGTCGAACAATGGAAGTCTTCAGTGTAATTTTAAACAAAGAGCGCTTTCCACGATTTAAGATGCTTTAGAGACAGAATATTGGAATTGGCAGCCGAAACTGGGGGATAAAACTGCCTGTGATCAAAGTGGGCAGAAAAGTTGCATACTTTGCATACCGTATTTGGGAGAAAAGAAAACGGATCATCTCTGATTTGCAACGTTTCCATGGTTCGGCCCGGCCACTGCCGTGTGGCTGGTTAAAACGATGAGTTCAGTTTGTTTTCTGCTTGGTAATTCAGTCATGAGGCAGCTGTAGCAGAGTGGCGCAGCGGAAGCGTGCTGGGCCCATAACCCAGAGGTCGATGGATCGAAACCATCCTCTGCTAGCTTGTTTTTCTTCTGTTTGCAAAGTAGTTTTTCTAAAATATTAACTGAAGGCAATTAATTAATATTACATTTCGCAATCAAGGATGATATAATGCGCAAGGATACTTGTCTTTCATAAGAGCTGAAATAAATTACAGCGCTTTGAGATTATATATGTTACTAGCGGATTGTTTTGAAATGTACTTAATTATATAACAGCTTTAAAAAATATGTTATCTCGAAAACAGAGGCTTGTCAAGCCGAAATAGCTCAGTTGGGAGAGCGTTAGATTGAAGATCTAAAAATCCCTGGTTCGATCCCATGTTTCGGCAAACAGCAACAATATTTTGGTTTTGTATTATTTTGAACTAAAAAACAGAGCACATTTTTTTAATGTACTATTGTGCCATTTTCTAATGTGATTAAGAAATGCAGAAAGCATCGTCCCTGGGTGGGCTTGAACCACCAACCTTTCGGTTAACAGCCGAACGTGCTAACCGATTGCGCCACAGAGACCAAACTGCTCAGAAGAAGACCACATCTAAGAAGAAAGCAACACTGGGCAGGAAAGTCTATGTAATCTCAATTACATGTATGCAAACCAACGCAAGCAAACCAAGCCATTTATATTTATTCCCAAATAACAGAAACTCTTCCATTGCTAAAAAAATATAACAAATCTCCCTTTGTGCTTCTCGTAAGACATACGATGGAGGCGCACTGCAGTTTCTCAACCTGGGGAATATTACAAATTAGCAGACTTTGCTTTAAAATACACATATAGGGCGGGCGTCTCTGTTACAAAGAATTGTCACACTTTGTATTTATCTCCATAATGCGTTGGGAGTAAACACGCAGATACATTAAAACTATTTGGAGAATGCGGGTATCGATCCCGCTACTTCTCGCATGCAAAGCGAGCGCTCTACCATTTGAGCTAATTCCCCTTGAAGTATGCTGGCGATTCTTATAGGCAACATCGCAGCTTGATATGAGCAATTCAGATTGTCAGTTTTATTTTTTTTATTGGCAATGCAGTCTGCCATTTGCAAATTCAAAAAATAAATTAATTAACTAAATCGCAAATATTTTGACTAGAGGTATGTTTTCAATTTCTTCAAAAAGTAGTCTCAGCTCGTTGATTCAGTCGCTTTAAAACCCACCTCTGTGTCCCGATGCAGCAGCGCTGTGTGCTGTGGCTCGAGCTTGTTTTTCGAGGCAGGCAATGCAAGAATGCCAAAACTTGCTTTTGTATCACACGACAAACTTAAGGCATGCTTCAAAGACTTGGCTGTCTCAAGTTAGTTTGTATTGTTAATGTAACACCTCGTTGTTGCCCAGTCATTGTATCATATGAAGTAGAGCTTGCCAGTTGGGGGCGACGGTCTGCCAATAAAAGTTCAGACTATATTTGCAAGGATCATTTCTAGAGTGAAACATGTTTTGAAGGGATTGGTCTCGGTATCCACCAGGAGGAGTGGGAGTGTTTTCTTCTCAGCACCGAGCTGACAATGAGTGTTGTTTTCGGGCACCTGCTCTCTGCTAGTGATGACCACTCCAATCTTCATGTCGGGGGTTGTTGAAGGAATGGGACACATTTTGAGTGCGTATCTCATACTGGTAGAAACGCAGAAAAAAGAAACCATCAAGCCTACAATTGTTCAGTTGTTTAAATCAATAAGCAAATTTCAAATTGATCATTGCTAATGTTAAAACAATTTAAGAACACTTTAAATAGGCCTTGACTAATATAAAAATATAGTAATGTGATTTGCACTGCGCAGGACTAGATGAGCTTAAATAAAGACATTACATCTGAAAATAACTTGTGCTTACCCCCACTTACAAGGAAACTCTCATACTTTGTATTCGTCCTCAGAACGTGTTAGAAAATGTAAACAGCAGTTGGAGAATGCCGAAGTCGATCATCCTAGCATGTTAAACGAGGGCATTTCTCATGTAAGCTACTTCCAGTAATACTATAGATCGTTTATACTGTTGTCAATGGTCCGCATCCCAGCCTGAGACCACGATCCAGTGGTCGACGGAGATGTTTTTCAAAGTAATATGTTATTTGGAATATTAAAACAATCAAGTTAAATAACACGTTTGGACACAACATATTTTTCAGTAACAAGTAGTCTGTTTTCAACAAAAATGCAATCTGTGTTAGGAACACTATTTTAGTCTGATTTAAAATGGAAATTAAAATGGTATTGAGTGCTGATAAGAGTTTGGTATCAGCTGTTGATTTCCTTGAAACAATCCTTTATAGTAAAATGAACACATTTATTTCCTTTAAAAATAAGTAAAATTGAACTGTCAGAAGGGGGATTTGAACCCACGCCTCCATTCAGAGACCAGAACACACAATTCTTTGGAAAGACAGAGTCCTTGAGTCTGGCGCCTTAGACCACTCGGCCATTCTGACAAGCTGCGTTTGTTATTGTAGAAAACCGCATTATTTATTTCAGCACACACTAGGGTTGTCTTGTATCAAGGCCCGATTGGGTTTATTACGCACATACCAACTGTTGCTCCATGAATGATGTAATGACAATTGTAAGAAAGAATTGTAAGAAAGAAACGGATTGAAGCCAACCCAAAAAAGTAAGATTATTTATTTCAATATTGTTATAGCTATAAACGATGCATGCATTTTACAATAGCAATTGCTATTTGACAATGACCAATAAGTAATTTTGTTTAAATACTGTATACAATGTGAACAGAATCAGACATTGCTCCGTTGTCTCGAAGAAACATCTTCAATTTGTATTTAAAAGGACGTTTAACGTGGGCTCGAACCCACGACCCTGAGACTAAGAGTCTCATAGACTACCACTGAGCTAGCCAGGCTAACACGATGAGGCAATTATTGTATTCTATTTTCTTTCAAAAGGTGCATGCCATGACGTGTGAAGAAAAAGAACAAGCTTCTCTGTCGTGTGAGGATTTCATCTGCCGTGACCCGGATTCGAACCGGGGTTGTTGCGGCCACAACGCAAAGTACTAACCACTATACGATCACGGCGAACTACCGAGAAGCTCGTGTTTGTTTTGTCATCTGGGCACTCCATGCTATACACAAGGCAGAACAATTGTAGCAGGTCGCTGCTTTGTGTATTGTTTTATTGATTTAATTAGGCTACTTTCATTTCTAGAACGCCCCTTATCTTTTGTTTCTTTCCCTGCGCCAATCAGAGGATGACTCCCTTTACCTGGCTCATTTAAAAGCTGGATTTAAAGACAAGGGGAGCGGAATATGCAGCAGGATGTAAGGGAACGGGAGGCTCTCGTGACGGTGGCGGTATGTGCTCGAGTGCTGTAGCAGCAACCATGAAGCAAGTTCGTTTTTCAGTTGAAATAAAGATCGATTTTGTTTTTGTGTGAGTGTTTTGAAAAGATCAGTTACATAGCTACGTATTTTGAAATAAAGATGTATTCATTATGATGAACGTTGGCAGACAGGATATTGTATTTATATTTCCCATGTGTGCTAGCCTTGTACAAATCTGATAGCTTCAACAAAGGCATTTGACTTCGGTTCATTATTTAGCCTATACTGCTCTTGATCATGTTCTGCAGCATCTCGCCTTGCTAATTACTCCCGTATGCTTTAGCGGTTTAACAGTTTGGTCTCTGCTGCGCAATCGGTTATCGCGTTCGGCTGTTAACTGAGAAGTTGGTGGTTCAAGCCCACCCAGGGACGATGCTTTTGCATTTCTTAATCACATAAGAAAATGGCACTCTGATACGTTGTTATTTCTTCCAATTACACTGAAGAAAAATGCTCTGTTTTTAGTTCAAAACAAACAAAAACACAAAACAAATATCGTCTTGTGATTTGCCGAAACCCGAATCGAACCAGGGACCTTTAGATCTTCAGTTTAACGCTCTCCCAGCTGAGCTATTTCGGTTTGACAAGACTACTGTTTCGAGATAGCATTCTTTTTAGAACAGTTGTAAAATAATTAAGTATATTTCTAAACAAGCGCTATAATTTATTTCAGCTCTTATGAAAGACAAGTATCCTTGCGCATTATATCACAGCAAACATGATAATCCTCGCGCTTCATTTAATCCCTCAGGTTGTACCGCATGGAGATAGAAGATCCATTTTGATTCACATTGTAATAGTTTTTGATCGAGATTACCGCCACTGCGATCTTGAAATATTTTTTGTATGCTACAGAATTTAAAAAGGCAGTGTATATTTTAGCACTACTACAAGACCATGTACGGAATTAAAACGAATGGACTAAAGAATAGTAATTGTTTTCTAACAGTTTAATTGGATTAAAGCAAACAAGATTATCCATAAACTAATGTTCACAGAAAATGAACATAAAAAGAGAATATCGACAAAAGCTGCCGGGAAGCACTGTGGTTGAAAGTGAAAACGTTAACCACCTAACGTTTTTTCCCCTAGAAAGCAGAATTGCAGAAACGTGAATCTGTTAATGTTACTCTCGAGAGGCTGCGGTTGCAAACACACATGGTTCGTTTTAATGAAACATTGACGAAACCACAATCCCTGGTTTAGGAGGCCAGTGTCTTATCCTTTAGGTGAGTGCGGCACTTTCATATGGATATTAGTCAGCGTGACAATACACGACCAGAGGGAAGAAAGCAGTGGTTTCCCTGTCATTCCATTGCCATATTACATTGTGCATGTGCAGAATATGCGGGCATCCTGAAAACAGCATTGTTATATGTGAACAAATCAAACATTGAATTTAATTAACACATGGACTAATCGCTATTGAGCGTTACAGTTGTTAATTAACTTGCAAAGGTTTTAGAGCTCAATTTTTAAGAGAGTTCAAGAGCTGACTTATATGCAGCAGCTGGCAGTATTGACAGTATTGACCTATTCCCAAGGGCTTTATCTTTTGGTCTTTCCTGGCACAATTTTTTAAAAAGAAAGCAATGTCATTTGTAAAGGAACTAATTTGATTAAAACTTAAAGTTTTAGAGTTCAATTGTCGATTTGAATGTGTCCAGTAATGTGCACATTTCCTTGAGTGCGAAATTTAATATTAATTAATTGCCTTCAGTTAATATTTTAGAAAAACTACTTTGCTACACAAGAAAACAAGCTAGCAGAGGATGGTTTTGATCCACCGACCTCTGGGTTATGGGCCCAGCACGCTTCCGCTGCGCCACTCTGCTACAGCTGCCGCATGACTGAATTACATAAACACACCTTGTGTTCAGATTTCTTTCATAAAATAAATGTATTGGTCTTCTATGGGTAGAGGCAGCGGTCTAGATAAGCGGCGTACCTGCCGATTCTACAAATTAACATTTACGAAATACACACACTAAATTGAAATGTAATAATACAAAACCATGCCTTCAGTTTATATTTTAGAAAATCTACTTTGCTAACAGAAGAAAAGCAAGCTAGCAGAGAATGGTTTCGATTCATCGACCTCTGGGTTATGGGTCCAGCACGCTTCCGCTGCGCCACTCTGCTACAGCTGTCTCATGACTGAATTACCAAGCAGCAGAAAAAAAACTGAACTCATCGTTTTAACCAGTCACACGGCAGTGGCCGGGCAGAACCATGGAAACGTTGCAAATCAGAGATGATCCGTTTTCTTTTCTCCCAAATACGTAATGCAAAGTATGCAACTTTTCTGACAACGCCGAAGGGTCTGATAAATGACACTGTAATTATTTGAGATGCTGCATGTAGACAATAATGTACCACACCGTTCTGACAAGGTTCCATAGTGTGGTGGTTATCACGTTTGTTTTACACGCAGAAGGGCCTGGGTTCGATCCCCAGTGGAACCATCGTAGTTAATTTTTAAATTATACTAATCACTGGTCAAGACAAAGTTTCTCTGGGGTTGGCCGATCATTAGATTGCGGATTTAAGGTCTCTGGTCCCATCGTATAAGCAAGATAGTTTATTCACAAATAAATATACACATGTATTTATGTTATTCACACACTACTAATTAATACGTGCAGAAAATAAATAAATAAACACAGGCATATGGTCATTTGTGTCAAATACATACACATGTATGTATGTTTCTTTTGTTGGCAAATTAACCCTATACATTATTGCATTCTGCCACGTCATTAGATAAGCAAAGCCCCTTTGTGCCAGTGCGCATTCAGAGGAGACGCGCTGAGAGAATCCGTCTTCTGTGTCACTCAGTACTGCCAGCTTTCCCCGTTGGTGATATATTGGTCAGCATAGCTGCTTTCCATGTAATTGACCCGAGACGATTCCCAGCCAGTACAACTGTGTTTATGCCCACGTTTCAAATAATGAACATTATAAAAGCAAATCACATTGTTTTATGTTTTCTTTACTTTTAAAGCAGAGAATCAAACACACTTCCGACAACTTCATAGCCCTGCTGGCTACGAACACGTATTGAGTCGGCTGTTTCCCATGACCCTGGTGATACCGAGTGTTTTCCTAGTATCAGCGTCGGCATTGCCATGTGTTTGGCATGCTTGCTGTGCACTCTAGCATTGCATAACAAGCGAGCACGACGCCAGGACTTCGTGGCGCAACGGTAGCGCGTCTGACTCCAGATCAGAAGGTTGCGTGTTCAAATCACGTCGAGGTCAAAACCTTCTTTGTTTCTATTCCACTCTATTTAATTTTTTAACGTGTTTGAATTTGAATGTTCCGGACATTTATTTATGCAACTTAGCCTACACAACATATTAATTATATAGCGAGCAAACAGATATTTATTGTATTGCGATTCATTTTTATGTTTCATTTGATACTGCACAATAAATTAAAGTGAGTCAGAAATTAACGTTGACCAGTCTTCATTGACATAGTTGGGTAATAAAGTCATATTAACACTTCCTTGCATGAGATATTGAAAATAGCTATAAATACTAGTTTTAACGACATTTAAAGTACAGCAGGTAATGATTGTTACCTTTAAGCTTCCCAGAACGTAGTGGGCAGGATGTGAACATGCGCGGGGAAATACCAACCAATTCAAGTCCATCACCTTAACCACTTGGCCACGACTTCTTTGTGTACAGCAGTGTAATGAACCTGTTCGTTCACGGCTGCTGGATTAAATATGGAATAGCGTGGCGCTGCCTCCACCTTTGTTTAACCGGAGGGTCCGGTAGTTAGATATATTTATAGAATAAGGGAGAGTGTATGAATTAACGTCACAAAGACAACTGGAACGAAAACTCAGAGCAAACAGTTTATTAATATAGTTAATTAAAACAGAGCAGTTAGCGATCTTAAACCTTACCAATACATTAGACCAATTAAACTAGATTAATCATTCTCTGCGAAATACGAAACGCAAGGGGGCAGACACACCCCCTGCAAATCCCGTGGAGTAAGAAAATAACTCAAACACAATAATTCATTAGTGAACACAAATCACACTACAATCAAAAATAGTGATAAAATACAATACATTAACTACAACAAGGTAGCTCAAAGAAAACTATAAACCGATAAATCAAACCATTCATAGTAACCCAACATAGACAATAACCACATAACACAAACAAACTCAAATACACAAAATAAACCTCCATGGATTGCAGTGAGCGTGTCTGTCCCCTGCAGATCCACACAGTGTTTAAATACAGTGTAACACTTTGGAATTTAAGTGTGGTTAAGATCAATAAAACACCGAGTTTTACAAAGTATAAATACAGCAATAGTATAACAATTTAAAAGAGCACTCCCCTGGTTTCTCATAAAAGTCAGTCCACTTACAGACTAGTCATCCCAGCGCTCACACCCAGTACTCTATCCCGGTCAGACGCCCCGTCTTGAGCGCTAATCCCCTTTTTAAAGTTCAAGCAATCGAATCGTAATCGCCGGCACCTGCCGACCGACTGCTTCACCTGAACAAAACTCAGGTGTGCCTTGATAGTCCTAATGGGCAATCAGCGAGGTCCAGTACAGGATTCTTGGTAGTTCTACGAGATCTGAATAGATAATTCCATCACTTCATTCTTGGTAGCTCTGCGAAATCTGATTGGCTCTTTCCTGGTCAATTTTTGTAGCGACACGGGCTATGATTGGTCAAAACTACCAAGATATTACCAAGATTGAACATTGTCTTTTGGCTGGGTGGGAGGGAGAGCTAGCCGGGCTGGGGACCGCACAGCTGAATAACTTATTTTGCTTTAATAAAGTCGGTCCACAATGCCTGGCATTAAAAGTGATTCACAAGAAGCAGTTGCGGATTTAATCGGAAATGACTTGGGCAACAAAAAGTTCCCTGACCGGGAATCAAACCCAGGCGGGGCGGTAAGACCGCTGAATCCTAACCACTAGAGCACCAGGGAAGCAGGTTACTGATGTGAGCATCTGGGGTGGAATGAATTATTACTTGTGCAAAGAAGGTGCAGCAATCCTGCTGAACATCCTCACTACATGAGCAGCGTGCTGCTGTTTTGGTCTCTGAATAGAGGCGTGAGTTCAAATCCCCCTGCTGACAGTTCAAATTTACTTATTTTTGAAAGGAATAAATGTTTTCATTTTACTATAAAAGATTGTTTCAAGGAAATCAACAGCTGATACCAAACTCTTGTCAGCACTCAATACCATTTTAATTTCCATTTTAATCCGACTAAAAATAACGTTCCTTACACAGATTGCATTTTTGTTGTAAACAGACTACTTGTTAAAGTCACTACTTGTTGAAGGAATTGTGGGAAATGTCGTTTTAAGACCTTGAAATATACCTTTGCTTCTATGCCTGATCCCACATTTCCCACAATTCTTTTCAACGTCCCGTCCCTGCCTATTGGCTGAGCGTCGCAGAGCAAGCAGGGCGGCGCATTCAAATTTCAAACTTGTACAGACAGACACGGAGCATTTTGCTTATTTGTTTAAGATACTAACTGTCTCTGTTGAACCGAATACTGTTTTGTTTTTAGTCGTATTTTTATTTTTATCGGCAGACGCGCTCTGGATGCAAGTGTAACGGATGTGCAATCGATGTATTGTTTATTTTTTTGAATGTAATAAGATTGAGTTTTATGGTGTGATTTTTTATTATTTTTACTGTTGCACTGTCCCTTTAAACCCCAGGGAGACTACTGGTCTCCATAGTAATTGCAGTGCTAATTCGTAATGGTGCCAGCTGTATAAAAACAGGTGGGGTTAATCAGCGAGAGGGCGACCGGGTTTGAGAGATTTGTGAGCTGAGAGCACGGGTCGGGGAACTACTGTTTGGTAAAGATTGTAACTTTTCAAGTGTAATACTGAGGCGCTGTGAATTGGCTGAAGCGCTAGAAGTTAATGGTAAATTACTGCTATTCATATTGAATAGTTTGGTCCGCTCTATATTGGAGTGGTTTCAGTGAAGTATCCCCGTGCTCTTAGTCGTCGGTCGCAATTGTATGGAGTTGATTACAAAAGAGAATGTGCATTGTTTGTATTCTGAGTTTGTAATTACGATCCAGTGATTTTTTATGTAATATCTGAGCGCTGTATATGAACTTCTTTTCTGTGTTAGTGGTTGTTTTAGAATTTTAGAGTAGCCTCTTTGTCCTGATTATTCCAACTGTAATTGTGTATGTGTTTACAATATATAGTTATAAGAGACCTGTTAACTTTTGATTGCACCCTTGCACTTTATCAACCTGTGTATAAACTAAAATAGCGGCTATTGGAGTGTTTAAGCATTAGGCATTTTTTTAGGTTGCATGAAGTTTTTTCTGTTTTTCTATGAAAATCACAGATTAGTTTTTTTTCTTTTTAAAGTGTGTTATTTAAGGTTTGATATTTTATTGTTTGGAATTGTGTTTGTGGAAACCACTATTTGCTTTGAAGGGTGTTATTTAAAAGTGTTTAAGATATTACTTGTGGAACTGTGCTGTGAAAATTATTATCCTTTTTTATTTAAAAGTGTTGGTGTGACGTTATCTAGTTCAAAGTATCCTAGTACTTGGGGTCTGATGGGATTGCTCTTGGTTAAAATCTGCTGCTATAGTTTAAAGGTTGCTGCTATCAAATCTGCTGCTATAGGTAAAAGCTGTGATATTTTGTTTAAATAAAATTCTTGTTTTTATACCTTGTTGTCCACACTTTACACACTGAGCTTTCTTGATTTTTAAAGAACCTGTTATTTATTTGGAGTTATATTCGCTTCCAATTGGCGTAGTAATTAATTCTACTTAATTGGTCAGTTAAAATAGTCAATTTAATTAATAGGGATAACCGAGGGGTTATCCTTGGTTTACTATCAAACGGTGTTTTGGAGGGCGCTACAATATCACCACTTCCTGGGCGGTTGAAGAACTCGACTTCGTCTAGTGCCTCCCAACGCACCCAAGGCTGGTGATATTACCTCATGATAACACACACACCCTGTCGTGTATTACTGCTTCATTAATGTAGTCATTAGGTTTATATGTCACATTCCTTTGTTGTCACTGTATTGATTTAGATATTCGGGTTGGATACCTCGAAGCCAGCGGAACTCCAGCGTTTCTAGGACAACCACTGATAACCCTCCAGTGATGATCGGCGCTGCCATGGCAACCTATGACATCACCCGCTCAAGTTACAACACGTCGAGTCATTTTTTTGTAGCTCAGTATTAACGTGTTATTGTTTTCACAAAATAACATCAATAAGATTATCAGATCACCTGCTAGTGTGTACTAAACAAAACCTCAAATATCACTGAATAGATACAGAGACAAGCCGTGGCACCAGCAAGGGGTTAAAATGAAATAAATAAATAAATTATACACCAAACTGTAGCACATTTGTTTAGTCTTAATATCATAACAAATATACTTATTATAAATATGTAACTCCTTTTATTTGTTGGAAAACGGTCTGGAACTGAAGTAAAGTATTTTTTTTAATACAGCCCTATTTGAATATTTAAAATATGGTTATATTAAAATGCCAGCAACGGTGTGTTAATTTAACGGCGCCTAACGCCGCTCGGAACGTTCGCATTTTTAAATCCTAATGGTCTCTGCTCAGCTGAGTGGAATGTTCAGGAGCCGGTTGCCTAGCAGCGTCTCCCCCTCCTTCTCTGCACCGCCCTCTCGCCCTCTCTCGTTGCTCCAGGTGTGAGTTCAAATTTAGCTTCGTTATATTAGTGCAATTCTTTACTAACTTTTACAAATTAGCTTATTAGGCGCTTCGTGTTATTAAGATGGTTCAGGTGCAGTCCGGGCAGACTGACTGGAGCATCATTACAGTATACCGCACTGCGCTCAGCTTCGTGTGGCGGCTGATACACAAAATAATGAACGACTGTTTAAATAAATCACATGTATTGCTTTTTAATGCTAAATATGTATCTGGTATTCTAAGTATTATCTGCAATTAATAATTCAGCTCTATTCATATTCAGAATGTAATACAGTATTAAGACAGGGTCCAGTATTAGAAATAAATAAACACGTTTTAAGAGAAACAGCAGTGATGTTTATTGACCATTCCCATACATTCTCTATATGTTTCTACATTGTGGTTGCACAGGGACAAGGGACTCAGTGATGTTAAAAAAAGACTAGAGCCCACAATTAACCAATATAGAAAGGAAGGGGGGAGAAATGTATTGCCTGTGTGCAGTACCTTACACTTCTCTATTAAAGGAGCAGTCTAAGAGTGTATTGTCTATTGCAGTGTAGGAGGACGATTTGACTGAAATGTTGATAATCGTAGGACATAGTTTCCGTATGTGCCTGGAAGCTCAAATTGAATGAAATGGACTTTGAAAGTTGTATTAAGTGCCTTAATGAAGTTGGGGGCAAATGAGGAAGTGCAAATCCGGGAGCAAGAAAGCTGCAGGAATGGCCTGATGCAACGAAGCTGGAAAATTAATGTGACGGTGGATTCTTAACATCTCAGAAAGCTGATAAGCATGGCTTCATGACCAGGTCCTCGAAGGGAGGGTTTGGATTTGAAAAATCAAGTTAATATATGAAGCAAAAGAGGTTGAGACAGGAGGGACTGAGAATCCCTCGGAATGACAACGAACTGCAGGAATTGATAGAAAGTTTGGAGTGTGCGAGATTCGCAGCGATAGCAAATCAGCTTAAATTATGTAGAGCTTGTGGTGTTATGCTGCCATCTAGAGGTTGTGATTGGAAGTGAAACTATTGCCTTCAGTGAACCAGGGTAGCATATATTTGGTTATTGCGATTAAAATCCTCGTCTGTGTATAAAACATTTGCTTTAGAACAGTTACTGATGATATAAGTAAGTTAAGGTAGGTCTAGAAGAGTAGCCTGCAGAATTTAGATGTCACAATTTGGCGAGTTGAAGCTCTCATGTTGCAAAAGCGCAGCAGCAGGAGCCAGAAGATTGCAGTCGTGAGGCACAGGCTCGCATTGCCTGTTAAAGCTGCCTGGTCGCCATGGCAACTTACCCTCCCAGGAGTCACTCGATGAGGCGTTGCCGTGGTAACCATGGTCTGTGAGGCGCCGGTGGTAAAGAGTTGCAGTTCAGCGGTGACGTTGGAACAGTCTTTCTGATGAAAACGCAGAGCAAGCTGAGAATGGCGCTGCGCTTTGAACGGCGCTGTACTGGGCTGGAGACTGGATGGAGCAGAAAAGACTAACGTTGGAGCTCCTGCAGAAAAATAGAAAAGCTGAATGATGAAAAGAATCACCTGAGCAGGTAGGAAAATAGCTGATACTGTCTACCAGCGCTGAGCAGAGAAATGACTGCAGTGAAAGGAGCGAACAAAACAAAACACACACAGACGAAGGACGGCAGCAGTGCTGGGTGTATAAATAGAAAAGGAGGAGAGATTGACATAATTCAGTCATGCGGCAGCTGTAGCAGAGTGGCGCAGCGGAAGCGTGCTGGGCCCATAACCCAGAGGTCGATGGATCGAAACCATCCTCTGCTAGTTTGTTTTTCTTGTGTAGCAAAGTAGTTTTTCTAAAATATTAACTGAAGGCAATTCGCAATCAAGGAAATGTGCACATTACTGGACACATTCAAATCGACAAGTGACCCCTAAAACGTTAAGTTTTTAATCAAATTAGTTTCTTTACAAATGACATTGCTTTCTTTTTTTTAAATAGTGCCAGGAAAGACCAAAAGAGAAAGCCCTTGGGAATAGGTCAATACTGCCAGCTGCTGCATATAAGTCAGCTCTTGAAGTCTCTTAAAAAATGAGCTCTAAAACCTTTGCTTTGCAAGTTAATTAACAACTGTAACACAATAGCGGTTAATCCATGTGTTAATTAAATTCAGTGATTGATTTGTTCACATATAACAATGCTGTTTTCAGGATGCCCGCATATTCTGCACATGCACAATGTAATATGGCAATGGAATGACAGGGAAACCACTGCTTTCTTCCCTCTGGTCGTGTATTGTCACGCTGACTAATATCCATATGAAAGTGCCGCTCTCACCTAAAGGATAAGACACTGGCCTCCTAAACCAGGGATTGTGGTTTTGTCAATGTTTCATTAAAAATGAACCATGTGTGTTTGCAACCGCAGCCTCTCGAGAGTAACATTAACAGATTCACGTTTCTGCAATTCTGCTTTCTAGGGAAAACGTTAGGTGGTTAACGTTTTCACTTTCAACCACAGTGCTTCCGGCAGCTTTTGTCGATATTCTCTTTTATGTTCATTTTCTGTGAACATTAGTTTATGGATAATCTTGTTTGCTTTAATCCAATTAAACTGTTAGAAAACAATTACTATTCTTTAGTCCATTCGTTTTAATTCCGTACATGGTCTTGTAGTAGTGCTAAAATATGCATTGCCGCCTTAAATTCTGTAGCATACAAAAATATTTCAAGATCGCAGTGGCGGTAATCTCGATCAAAAACTAGTACAATGTGAATCAAAATGGACCTTTATCTCCATTCGGTATAACCTGAGGGATTAAATGAAGCGCTAGGATTATCATGTTTCCTGTGATATAATGCGCAAGGATACTTGTCTTTCATAAGAGCTGAAATAAATTACAGCGCTTTGACATTATGTCTGTTACTAGCGGATTGTTTAGAAATGTACTTAATTATATTACAACTGTTCTAAAAAGAATGTTATCTCGAAAAGGAGGCTTGTCAAGCCGAAATAGCTCAGTTGGGAGAGCGTTAGACTGAAGATATAAAGGTCCCTGGTTCGATCCAGCGTTTCGGCAAACAGACAGAATATTTTTGTTTTGTATTATTTTGAACTAAAAACAGAAAACATTTTTTCTTCAGTATAATTGGAGGAAATAATAACGTATTACAGTGCCATTTTCTAATGTGATTAAGAAATGCAAAAAGCATCGTCCCTGGGTGGGCTTGAACCACCAGCCTTTAGGTTCTGCTCGACCTCTAACGCACAAAATATTTTTCAGTGACTTTAACAAGTAGTCAACAACAAAAATGCAATCTGTGTTAGGAACGCTATTTTAGTCGTATTTAAAATGGAAATTAAAATGGTATTGAGTGCTGACAAGAGTTTGGTATCAGCTGTTGATTTCCTTGAAACAATCTTTTAAGGTAAAATGAACACATTTATTCCTTTTAATAATAAGTAAAATCAAACTGTCAGAAGTAGGATTTGAACCCACGCCTCCATTCGGAGACCAGAACACACAATTCTTTGGAAACACAAAGTCCTTGAGTCTGGCGCTTTAGATCACTAAGCAATCCTGACAAGCTGCGTTTGTTATTGTAGAAAACCGTGTTATTTATTTCAGCACACACTAGGGTTGTCTTGTATCAAGGCCCGATTGGGTTTATTACGCACATACCAACTGTTGCTCCATGAATGATGTCATGACAAGTGTAAAAAAAGAAACGGATTGAAGCCAACCCAAAAAGTAAGATTATTTATTTCAATATCGTTATAGCTATAAATGATGCACACATTTAATAATAGCAATTGCTATATGACAGACCAATAAGTAATTTTGTTGCAATACTGTATGCAATTGAACAGAATCAGACATTGATCAGTTTTCTCCGTTTTAGATGTGAAGGGATGTGAATAGAGTCAAATACATTTGCATCATTCTGTGTGATATATATATATATATATATATATATATATATATATATATATATATATATATATATATATATATATATATATATATATATATGCAGTGAAATACAGGGGAAGAGTCACTAAGATTTTCAAAGGTAAGAAAGGCGTAGGCTACCTTTACCAATAAATATTACTTCAATAAGAAATCAAGACCCGCCTGTGACTACGGATTGTATCTTTATAAATCACAGACTTATAAGAAAACAGCATCTAAGCAACTCTATAAGATTCTTAAGAAGCCCAGGCGTAAACGTATATCAAACAAACCATCCTTAAGAATTTCTTTCCATTGATTTTTATTTCCATTGATCTAAATTCAATTTTAATATCCACATTCATTATATAACTCTATATACAGCCACAATGGCACGCAAGCACTACATCTATCCCTGTGGAAGATGAAGGGATGCGGGTCAGCAGCGGTACACTGGACAGCTCAGCGATTCAACACATGATCCAGAGAAGCGGCTCCGTTTGCTTTCCAAATATCTGTTTACAGAAAAACACGAACATCTTCATTCAGATGAACCAGGATTTTTTTCCTCTGTTGCAACGTCATTCAATTGATTTTCATGTTCCTCTAAAATGTCCTCTCGGTTTGGATTTAATTTATTGAATGCTCTTGTGTTAACAAAGTGCAGCGGCTAGGGCCTGGATAGCTCAGTCGGTAGAGCATCAGACTTTTAATCTGAGGGTCCAGGGTTCAAGTCCCTGTTCAGGCGGTGTTTATTTTATGACTATAGATCCATATAGCATGACAATAAAACAATGACGTAATGCTTTTAACACGCTGGCGTGTTCCGGTGTCAGTCTTGTTCGCAGCTGATTTTCAGTCAGTCAGCAGTTCTGCAGGCGCACAGCATGCTGGGATGCAGGTCACTTTTTCTTTTTAAAGCCCCTTGCGCGCGCTGCAGACCTGTGTTTATATTGCCAAATAAATTACAGGCGAGTTTGGATATTTACTTTTAAATTAGTAT
Organism: Acipenser oxyrinchus oxyrinchus; assembly: GCA_030684275.1. Taxonomy (NCBI): domain Eukaryota; kingdom Metazoa; phylum Chordata; class Actinopteri; order Acipenseriformes; family Acipenseridae; genus Acipenser; species Acipenser oxyrinchus. The sequence goes on along the minus strand of JAGXEW010000881.1, from coordinate 8,493 downwards.
ACGTTACCATTCAAGTAAAAACGGTATGAATGTGTTTATTGATTGAGCGTTTAACCTCTTACACCCTAGTAGAGACACAGTATAATTGAAAAATGACATGTAATGTTTTGCTAACCAGTAGCTTTTTCTTTCTCGTATATGAAAGATGCACGTCACATTTTGTAGATGCTTCACGTTCCTTGCTAGTGCCGCTCTATAGAGCTTCCGGACTTGACCACGTTTGATAAAACACAGAAACACAATTTTGTTGGTCCAGCCAGCCCTAGCCCGGCCGGCAGTGGAAACGAGGTATAAATCCTAACCACAAGAGCACCGGGAAACTGATTACTGATGCGAACATCTGGGGTGGAATGAATTATTATTAACTGAGAAAAGAAGCAGGAATCCTGCTGAACATCCTCACTACATGAGCAGCGTGCTGCTCCAGAGACTCGGCTATTCAGTGAAGAGAAGAGGAGTTTAGGAGCTCCTCCGGGTTTCTGCAGATACCAGGCTAGACTGCTGCTAAAACCAGAGCTACTGGATCTGCAGTTCAGAGTGACACTCCCTCCTATAGAGACAGACTCCACTGTGGGACTCTGAGTCAGGACAATCTGACCGCTGGATTCTGAAAATAAAAACACAGAACATCAACCCACCGAGTCAACAGCCTCGTCCATTAACTGCATTCCACTGTGTGCTGAGGAAGCCCTGATATTAATAATAATTCATAATAATGAGGATTTCTTACCATGAGCAAAGAGTGCCAGTGTGCAGAGGAGGAGCCCCAGTGAAGACATGTTCTCTGTGTGTCTCAGTGACTGTGAAAGGGCTTAACTGTCAGCTTTAAAAACCCTGAGCAATGGAGCAGTGCAGTTATTCTTCTTTTCATTGTTCTCATTTTGACAGCTTCTTACTCTTCTAAATGGAACATCTACTTCACTGTCTTTCACAGGACTTTCCAAGATGTACCTTGAACTGCTACGAGTGCGTTTTCAATCATGCTAATATTTAACAAGCCAGGGGAAAAGGTAGAAAACTCATGTATTGATTTCTTTATTGATTGATTGATTGATGTGTGTGAAAGGGCGGACACAGTGACTGATCACACTCCATTGCCATGGCAATCCCAGCTCACTGAGAAACACATGGCTCTTGTATTGACATGTTGTTTTGAGAAAGATTGGAACAAACCAGCTTTCTTTCATTTGGAATGAGACTGAATTAGTGGGGAGTCTGTGATGTAGGGAATTCAAGTGAATATTATGAATGTGTTCACAAAGACAGCCGGAGTGGGTGGTGACGTCAGACCAGAGACTGGGAGCAACACAGAACAGACAGAGACTTGGGGTTTTGGTGAAGCTGAGCGCGTGATCGCCCAGCATTTAATAATCAACAGGACAGAAAATAAAGGTTTAAACACAAAAACACAGGACACGACACTTGCGCCAAAATAAATAGACAAACAAAGCGGACTACACAGACAAACACGGTAGTATAAACACTTATTTACGTTCTTTTACTTTCTCCTCTCCACACCGTTCTCCACTCACGAACACCAACCCGAGTGAGTGAATCGTGCATCTATATATACTGTTGTGCTGGGATTCAATTACTAATTAATTATTTACTTGAATCCCAGCACGTGAATTAATTAAGTGCAACCTCGTGCCTAACTACAATTATACAATTTTAAACACCGTGAAACACAGACCGCTTATATCCCGTGTACCAATCGCTATACACCAACATTAACACATGCAACATGCAACATATAACACAGAAATGCACACAGGGCGGGGCACATTGCCACATATACCCCCTTGTGCGCAGCACACATGGCCTCAACGGCCACCTCCCCATAAAACCCAGCAGTCAGGACAAAGTCTCGGGCTGGGAAGGGAGGCTTCAGTGGGCCCATGGCTGGCAATGTTGCCAGTAGCCAGGCTGCTACTGGCCATGCTGTCAGCAGGCGTGCTGACAGCCCCAGACTGACTCCTTCAGCCGGGGCAGTCCTGGCAGCGGAAAGGCTGCTTGGGTGGTCTCCTGACCTCCCCTTCTCCGGCAGCGAAACTGCTGCTGGGGTTGGTGGTCTCGGACCTCCTCCCCTTCTTCAAAGCCGGCAGCTCCCCTTGCGGGGCTCCGGCCACAGTACTCCGGCAGCGAAAGTGCTGCAGTGGCGCAAGTCTCCTGACCTCCCCACGATCTCCGGCAGCGAAACTGCTGCAGTGGGAGCAGGTCTCCTGACCTCCCCACGATCTCCGGCAGCGAAACTGCTGCAGTGGGCGCAGGTCTCCTGACCTCCCCACGATCTCCGGCAGCGAAACTGCTGCAGTGGGCAGGTCTCCTGACCTCCCCACGATCTCCGGCAGCGAAACTGCTGCAGTGGGAGCAGGTCTCCTGACCTCCCCACATTCTTCGTGGCTGGCAGCTCCCCTTGGTGGGGTTCGGCCACAGTACCTCCTGCGCGATGCGGAGCGGCTGGCAACCCAGGCGATCGCGGGCGGCTGGCAACCCCAGGCGATGCGGGCGGCTGGCAACCCCAGGCGATGCGGCGCGACAGGCAGCCCCAGGCGATGCCAGACAGGCATCCTTGGGCGGCGTGGCAGGCATCCTTGGGCGAGCGAGGCAGGCATCCTTGGGCGGCGAGGCAGGCATCCTTGGGCGGCGAGGCAGGCATCCTTGGGCGGCGAGGCAGGCATCCTTGGGCGGCGAGGCAGGCATCCTTGGGCGGCGAGACAGGCAGTCAGGACAAGCTGGGGTGCGGGTGTTGGCCCTCTTCTCGGCCTCTGCGGCGGGCTGTTCTTCCCGTGCCTCCCTCAGCAGCCTATGCAAGGGCTGCTGAGGACCTAAGCATCTAGTCCTGGTCCTTCTGGTGAAGGGAGGCAGCTCCTGCTCCTCTCCCCTGATGGTGATGGAGACAGAGACAGCTCCTGCTGCTCTGCTCCTGGCGGTGGAGGTGGGAGCAGCGAGTAGTCTCCTGGCGACGAAGGTGGGAGCAGCGTGTAGTCTCCTGGCGATGGAGGTGGGAGCAGCGTGTAGTCTCCTGGCGGCGGAGGTGGGAGCAGCGTGTAGTCTCCCCTTTTGCCGGGATTGGTGCTGCTCTGCCTCTCTTGCAGGGGACTGGTGCAGCTCTGCCTCTCTTGCAGGGGACTGGTGCAGCTCTGTCTTTCTTGCAGGGGACTGGTGCGGCTCTGCCTCTGAAGGGGAAACCAGCAGGCATTCTTCCTCTGCTGGTGGAGATGGGGACAGCAGGCATTTTCCCTCTGCTGGTGGACATGGGGACAGCAGGCATTCTTCCTCTGCTGGTGGAGGTGGAACCAGCAGGCATTCTCCCTCTGCTGGCAGCTTGGGTCCTAGGGCTGTGGAAGCCCGACTTCCCTCTCTTTGGGCTGTGGGCGCACCGACTCCTCCCTTTTGGGCTGTGGACGCACCGACTCCTCCCTTTTGGGCTGTGGGCGCACCGACTCCTCCCTTGTGGGCTGTGGATGCACCGACTCCTCCCTTGTGGGCTGTGGACGTTCGGGCTCCTCCCACTCAGGCGTGGGATGTTCGGGCTCCTCCCTTTCGGGCTGTGGGCGCTCGGGCTCCTCCCGCTCGGGCTGTAGGCGCTCGGGCTCCTTCCGCTTGGGCTGTAGGCGCTCAGGCTCCTCCCGCTTGGGCTGTGGAGGTGGCGGAGGCAGAGGCAGCTCCTGCTGCTCTTCTCCTTGTGATGGTGGGGAAGTGATACCAGCAGGCATTCATCCTCTGCTGGTGGGGGAAGTGTTACCAGCAGGCATTCTTCCTCTGCTGGTGGTGATGGTGGAGGCAGAGGCAGCTCGGCTCCTCTCCTCGTGATGGTGGGGAAGTGATACCAGCAGGCATTCATCCTCTGCTGGTGGAAGTGGGGACAGCAGGTATTCTCCCTCTGCTGGTGGAAGTGGGGACAGCAGGCATTCTTGCTCTGCTGGTGAAGGTGGGAACAGCTGCCGCTCAGGCTTTGGATTCCAGCGGTCCCCCGTCTGCGCGCTGGGCTTCGCGGTCCCCGTCTGGGCGCTAGTTCCTCCTCTTCATACTGCGTGGGGCATATGGCTAACGTGTGCCCATAAGCCCCACAGCCAGGGCATACCTCTGCCGCGAGGTTCTTTAAAAAACCTCCCAGCCATCATCCCGACCTCCTCCTGCTGTTGCTGCTGTTGTTGCTGTTGCAGCCTTCCTTTCCTCCTCTTCCTACTCCTCCCTACCTTCCTCTCCTGGGCGGTTCCACCCCTATTGCAGGGGATTGGTGCGGCTCCCTCTAGCTCGGAGGCGAACCCAGCAATGGCTCCTCTCCCGGTATTGGGCTTCGTGCTCCCCAGTCTGGGCACTGGCGAGCTGGCATAGGGGCATCCCGACCAGTCGTGTCCCCTTCCTCACATCGCCCGCACCAGCTCGGTGGCACCTCGGAGCAGTCCCTCCAGCGGTGATCCACCTCCCGCACCAGGTGCACCAGGGGAACAGGTTCTCTGGCTCCTCTGGCCGCTGTTGCAGTTGTTGTTGGGGCGGCGGGAGCAGCAGTCTACCTCCCCTGCTGGTGGTGTAGACTGAGGCGACCCCTGCTCCTCCCTCTCCTGATGGACAGGGCAGCGGGCCACATAGTGCTCACCTCCGCAGATGGGGCATAGTTGGGGTAGCTGTCCGAGGGGTACCAGGGGCAGTTGGTGCTGGAATGCCCAGGCTCAGCGCAGCAGTAACACCAGGCTGCTGTTCCTCCGGCTGGTGTTGTGGCTGCTGTGATCCCGGTCTGACACCCACGTGTCACAAAGACAGCCGGAGTGGGTGGTGGCGTCAGACCAGAGACTGGGAGCAACACAGAACAGACAGAGACTTGGGGTTTTGGTGAAGCTGGAGCGTGATCGCGCCCAGCATTTAATAATCAACAGGACAGAAAATAAAAGGTTTAAACACAAAAACACAGACCCGCTTATATCCCGTGTACCAATCGCTATACACCAACATTAACACATGCAACATGCAACATATAACACAGAAATGCACACAGGGGGGCACATTGCCACAATGTGTTATAAATATTACAAAATATACATGGCATGTGACAGTGATATGAATGAAGAATTGTACATTTCAGTAAATACATTTTATTTGTATTCACATTTCACCTATATATACACACACATAATCAGTGATCAGAATATTCTCTCGTCTAAAACGGCATCAATGTCAATATCTTAACTGTCAAGAGGATGTATGCGGCCTGCAAGATATGCTGAGCCGAAAAACTCTGTTAAAATCAGCATGAAAGAGAAGCAGCAACAGCTGCCGGGCAAATCTTGAAATGTGATTCTACGAATAGATTCCACCCACTCAAAGGTATGGAGACATTTTATACAACAACTAAGCCTTGTGTTAGAACTATCTGACCTGCTGCAACTAGTGTCAATGTAGTCATGTGTCAAATTAAAGTTAGTAAGACTTACGCTATAACTAAGCTAAGTAAGAACTTACACACAGCTGGTGCAACCCAGCCCAGGATTCATGGACATCTTCATATGAGAATCAGATATGAAAAACATGAGTTACATTTTACAATTCTTGGAATCACTGAATGATGTTTCAGAATTTTGAATAGATGGTATCATCACTACATTACTCGATGACCCTGTAGTCACAACAAAATCAGTTTGTTTAAATAGACTAATATTGAATCCATACCTACATGTAACTGTGTGTTGTTATTGAGCTCAGTGTGTTTGTGTGCAGTTGAGCTCCTCCACAGGCCGGGTCCCGTTTCATTGCCTTCACCCTCAGCACCTGCAGTAGGTCCCAGCTGCAGCAGTGCAGTCGCTGTGCAGTCCTGCTGAGGGAGGTTTTGTATGGGTGTGTAGCACTGTGTGAACACATAACTACTGCTGGGGTAGTGGAAACTCTGACAGTAGTAATCTCCTGCATCTTCAGCCTGGACTCCACTGATGGTCAGAGTGAAGTCAGTCCCAGATCCACTGCCACTGAAACGAGTTGGGATCCCAGACTGAAGGGTACTTGCAGTATAGATCAGGAGTTTGGGAGCTTCTCCAGGTTTCTGTTGGTACCAGGCTAGGTAGTGGTAATTGCTATAAGTGTACACTGCGCTGCTGACTTTACAGCTCAGAGCGACTGTGTCTCCTGGGAGAACAGATTTCACTGCTGGAGTCTGAGTCACAGTATACTGTCCACTGGATTCTGAAAATAATAAATAATAATAAAGACAATTAGAATAAATGAGTGAATTAAATAATGAAAATGCATTACATTTCAGCACGTTTTCATTTCATCTTTTTAATTTCCCTTTTTACTTTCTATTAAGAATTGTCCCAGAAACAGATATTTTTGTAAATGCATTTTTCTAAATGATTCTTACCCTGAGTGCAGATGACAAGTGCCCAGATGAAGATGCTGATAAAAGTCATTGTTGTTGTGGATTCTGTTGCCATGAAGGGCAGCTCTCAATCATGAAGTGTTAAACTCACAGGGCTATAAACACTCCCAGAGCACTGAAGCATGTGCTGCCAATGCAAAGTGTCTTTTCTATGCAAATTGTCTTCCTTGGCACAGCAGCCACTTCTAGCCAAGCAGTGCTCTTAAGTTTAAACTCATTTTCAGCTGATGCAGTTTCTTTGCCATTCAGAAGAAAAACTGAAAAGAAATCTTGCAAGCAAAACGAAAAAATAGCTTATAGTTTTCTTTGTGTTGAGTTTGTACAAACACAGCTATTTCTCTCTCTTCTCCCTTCTCTCAAACAATTCATCTTAGCCACAGCTGTGATTATGTAGCTTTGTTACACAGTATAAATAATTATTAATTGTAAAATATTAAAATCAGAGCTGCAGGTTAACAGATCCATCATAAACTTTGTGAAATCAAATCCATTCAAGAAGCAAACATTTTGATTTTGCACATTGCTAATGTTGAGTGAAAAGTTTCCAGTTTTTTCCTGTGGCCCCCTGGACTGTCTCTGAGGACCCCAGGTTAAGAACCACTGCTCTGGATTAAAGAGCATCATTTTATTACTCTCTCTCTCCCTCTTGTGGTCACAGAGTGTAGTGCAGGTTGTGCTGTTTGGTGTTTTGACGAAACATTGAGGAGAGTCCTTGCAATGTGGGACCTGTATGGGTGGTTCCATGGTGTAATGGCTAGCACTCTGAAACCAGCGAGCTGAGTTCAAATCTCGGTGCATTCGTGTTATATTTGTCTCACAGAAACATTTTATACACTGGTTTGGGTTTAAATAACTAATGTTTTAAACTCTGGTTTAGTGTCTTTCATAGTAACTAATATTAGTACATACACTACTGATACCACAGATTCCACCTCGCCCCGCAGTGGAGGAGCGACCTTACTACGGATGTCAGGACTGCCCAGTCCCTGACCACCTTCCGACGCCTCCTCAAGACACACCTCTTCAGACAGGACCTGTAAAACTCAACTCTCCCCTTCTGGACAATATAGCACTCTGCCTTTAATGCACTTTAACTTGCACTTATCTGCTCCCTATTTTACTGTATTTAATCCTGCACTGAACCCAATCTGTAGTATCTTATTTTTTTTTAAATTTTTTAGATTGTGTGTGTGTGTGAGAGAGAGCGTCCCGAGACTGAGGCAACACATCCAGGAGGAGAGACTGCTCCCTACGATAGAGCTGACACCACTGAGGGTGTGTGTGTGTGTGTGTGTGTGTGTGTGTGTGTGTGTGTGTGTGTGTGTGTGTGTGTGTGTGTGTGTGTGTGTGTGTGTGTGTGTGTGTGTGTGTGTGAGAGCGTCCCGAGACAGGCAACACATCCAGGAGGAGAGACTGCTCCCTCACGATAGAGCTGACAGCACTGAGGGTGTGTGCGTGTGTGCGTGCGTGCGTGTGAGCATGCTTGCGTGCGCGTCATATATGATTTAGTGTGTGTAAAGAAAACGGTTTTGTCACTTGCACTAAACCCTGTTTTAACATTTTGTTTTTCAAAGTCGGCATAACGCCATACAACACAGTCCGTTTAATTACTGTGTACACGTTTTAAATGTTTACAAAACTCGACAATGTTGCCGAATTTGTCATTCAAACTTGTTTAGTTTTAATCAGTTTTGTCTGCTTGTTACTTTTTTCAGCCAACACATTTAAATGACCCTTGTTTGTTACATTTTAAAATATTTTTAAACGTTACAATGTAAATTTTGACTCAGTAGCTACCATTGAATGTTTCAACCTCGGTGACTTTCTTTGATGCGCTATTCATTTTAGGCAACTTGTAATTTTTTTTTTTACATGAAACTTGTACTTTTATATAGGTATATACATGTCAATTGCTGTGCATAAACGCATCAGCCAAATCAATTAACATGACATGTAGTTTTCTTGCTTGTATTCATTGCTACATTAATTATTTAAACATATTTATTTCTAAATGTATTTATTCCTCTATGCATTTATTTAAATTATTTATTTATTTCTACCAAATAAATAATTCCTTTATTTATTTTAATTAAACGAGGAACTACAATTGATCAGAGATC